>CAUYPO010001903.1:0-23724 GCA_963574435.1 Cheirogaleus major | reverse complement strand
ATGACTACACTCTAGCCTGGGCAAGAGAGCAAGAAACTGCCTCAACAAAACAAAACAAACAAAAAAAAAGAGACATTATAGAATTATCATTACTTTTCTTAGGTGAGATAATGATATTGCAATTACATGGGAGATGTCCTTATTCTAGGAGATGCCTGCTGAAGTATTTAAGGAAACATGTCTTGTGCTTGTAACTTCCTTTCAAACAAACAAAAAATCTGGATATTATCTACACACACACACACACACACACAGATGTATATGTACAGGTATATGAGAGAAATGGGTGACTGTTCTTTGTACTTTTCTTTTAACTTTTCTGTACATTTCAAATGTTCACAAATTTTTAAATTTTGCAGAAAAGTGTAAAAACAAACAATCAAAAAACCACATAGGAGATAGCTGTAGTTACAAATTCTCAGAGGGAGATTTTCTCCTTTATACCACAGCCAAGATCAAGACAGGCAAGTTCCCTTATTCTCTCCTTCTGAGCAGAGGGTTTATTTCTTACCTACGGACACTGAGGGTGCGACTCCCGAGGTGTCAACTTTATGTGAATGGTCTCCTATTAGACTCTTCACTGTAGGGTGGCCTTAGGCTTTTTTAAGATCCTCTCAACCATGATGCTGATAAAACAGAAGTTTCGGGTGCAGGGTTTATCAGATACCTTCAGGGTAAAAGCTGGCTTTGGAGTTCACTTACCTCCCAGCATTCAGGCTTCCACTTTATATCTGGCCTCTATAAATTTCTCCTTTCTTGTCATCTCAATCATTCATTTAATTTAAAAAATATTTCCTACCCCAAGTTTTTAGTTGTTTTTACTAGGAGGATCAGTCAGGGTATCTTGTCACATTATGCTACTAGAAACAGAAGTCTCAATGCAACAGCATTTTAAATAGAACTTAAATCATGATGATGTTTTCTCCAAAGCCTGTGGAGATTCAGATAGCAGTTACAACCACAAGCAAGTTTTGAAAAAAATTTCTTACCACATCGCTATAAAAGAAGTTGTTGGCTTTCAGGCATAAATCCAGCATATTTATTTAATACTTTTCAACTACCCGGTTGGAAATACAGTTGTCTCAACACAAAAAAAGTACTCTATCAAACCAACCTTTTCTCCTAATTTATGGAGCTCATGTATTCAAATGATTATAAATTCATAATTCTACATTCTGTACAGAAAATGTATAAAGATAGGCAAGGTTATGGAAAGAACACCTTCTCAGTAAGTCATAAATACCTTTCATAACAACAGTGGAAATAGCCCTGTTGACAAGTGCAATACATCTCTTTTTTCATGCTTTTTTCATTTGCCAGAATATTCTTACATAAGGAACATATTGCTAAAGCCAATAGCTTTCATGTTTTCTTTTTTATTGTAGTGGGCTTGGGATGCTGTGGACCAGGCTGCTGCTCTCTGAGAATGTTGCACTTCCCTTTACTCAAGGCTGTCCTTGGATCTGGGGTAGACCTTTCCCCCACCTAGCTGAGTAGGTTATCATCAACTTCCTCAGTTGCAAGAACACCAGCCTCAATTGATGCACAGGAATATTTTTAAAAGAAAAATAAAGGTGGGAGGGGGGAGGAGGGGATGGGTATATACAAACATAATGAGTGAGATGTGCAACGTTTGGGGGATGGTCATGCTTGAGGCTCTGCCTCGAGGGGAGGGGGGCATGGGCAATATACATAACCGTAATATTTGTACCCCCATAATATGCTGAAATAAAATAAATAAAATAAATAAAAATTAAATTAAAAAGAAAAAAGAAAAATAAAGAAAGGTAAGTAAACACGTGTTGTCTATTCTGCAACAAGCAAATCTCAAAATCATAACATTTCATGATTATCATAGAATAATTATTCCCCAATGTCAATTACAGGATGTAGATGGAGGATACTTTTATCCCGGGCCCTTCCTTGGCCTGAATCAGCCCCTTAAACTCTGTTTTTCTCATCTGTATGTTGGGCAATATACCTAGCTGTACCCACACACACACAAGTGACACTATCGTTTTTCTATTTATAGTAACACAGCTTTACCCCTGAGTTTGGGGCTCGATTTTTGCCCTAGATTACAAAAACAGCCAAAAGCATTAATTCTACTTGTACTCAGGGCAATCAAAATTTACTCTAAGCCCTGCTGTTTTTTCCTTCTTTTTAAAAGAGGGTTGGGTGTCCCTTCCCTAACAGAAAATTCTCCACTATTTCTCAAGATTGTCAAAGCAAACTGCTGTTTCCCCATTTCCTCTCATTTAGGCTCTGGATAATAATATATTAATAAACCCAACTACAAATGGAAATATCTGAACTCTACTGTCTTAATAGAGTTTAATTTATTTAATGTTGCTATACCAGAATACAGAATACCTGAGACTGGGTAGACTATTTTTAAAAAGAGGTTTCTTTGGCTCACAATTCTGGTGGCTGGAAAGTTCAAGATTGAGAATTTGCATCTGGTAAGGAACTCATGCTGCTTCAACTCACAGCAGAGGGGAGCTGGTGTGTGCAAAGAGATCGCATGGGGAGAGAGGAAGCAAGAGAGACCAAGGAAGCCAGACTCTTCCTGACAACTCACGCTTAAGGGAATTAATCCATTCCCTTGAGAGTGACAGCAAGAACTTACTTACCCTTGCAGGAGGGCATTAATCTATTCATGAGGAATCCACCCTCATGATCCAGACACCTCCCACTAGGCCAGACCTCCTAACACCACCACAAAAGGGATCAAATTTCAACCTGAGTTTGGGTAGGAGCAAACCATGTCCAAACCATAGCACCCACCAAATAAATAAATAAATAAAAATAATAATAATAATGAAAGAACTATGCGCCAGGCACTAGGTTAAATGCTTATATTCAACCTCTCATCTAGCAATAGTGCTACTGGCATCTCCACTCACCTTACAAAAGGTGCCATTAGCATCTCCAGCTTATGAATGACACTCCAGTCTAAGGAACAGAGCTATTAAATGACTTCCCAAGTCACACAGTGATGGAGCCAGGATGAAAACCTGCTACACCCCTAACCAGGACACTTCCTCTGCTTGTTTGCACTGGCTCACTGGCCCTTCTCAAATGTTTCAAAATCATATGTCCTGGGAGTCAGCTCCAGGTCCCCAAGTCAGAACCCCAACCTAGGAATAAACAACCACTGTTAATTGAGAGCCATGATATGTCAGGTACCATCCTAGAGCTGGTTCTCAATCAACCCACAAGATAGGTATCATTCCCATTTCCCAGTGAGGAAACTGAGGCTCCACCCCCTTGTCCCCAAGGCCACACTGCTAAGAAGTGGCCAGACTGGGTTTCAAACCCAGGTGTGGCTCCACCATGCTACCTCTCCAGATCATTTGTAGCATAATTGTTCCTTCACAAATCAGAGCTACGTCATGATATGTCATGCTGGTGACCACAACCATTTTGACAATGGCTTTTAAAAATTGTAGAGAAAGAAAAAACAAACAATAGAAAATCGAATATTTGGCTTCACCTAATATGTTAAAAGAAGGTAAGTTAAATTAACAAGAAATTTTTTCTTATGGCCTCAATTCACTTAGACTGTCCCCAAAGCAGGGTTTCATGCATTGATCAGACATTCACTCTCCTTAAGCCTGTGCAGCCAGGTAGAAGGGTACTGGGCCCAGGGCTAGAAGACCTGAGTTTGAGTCCAGGCTCTGGTGTTTCCTTGGGAAGGCAGTTCAGCATCCCTGACCCTTAGTTTCCTAACCTGTACAGTGAAAATTATAACTATGCTATCCATCTCACCTCATTGTTGTAAAAATTAAATGAGATGAAATCTAAGACAGGGTTCCCTATTGGAATGAGATATTTGCAGTTGATTATTATTATTATGTAGCTTACTAAGAGGTAAAAATATACTGTACTCTTCCACAGAAAAGAGAGAAGAAGATGGTGTGTGTGTGCATGCATGTGGGAGTACTTATTCATACACCTGCATATATGTGCATGCATAAATGTAAGTATGAGTACATATCTATAAGTAAGTTGTGTTGTGCAAAGGAAGATGAGAAAAACCAGTCGTAATCCCACAGAAGAACCCCTGATAAAGCATGCTAGGGCAAGTCTGCAGGTCGCAATGTTGAAATATTGTGTTCGCAACAAGAGGAGCAATAGCACTGAAAGAACTAGCATCAAAGCCTGTGACCCCACAGGTGACTTCAGGGAATTGCTGTGGATGCAACACCTTGCTCCACCCAGAAAGCACTAGGAAATGAGCTCTTAACTTCGCACTGGGAGGTGGATAGGACTGGGGGAGATAGTGAAAGAGGAAGGGATAATGAATGGGACTTGGGGCCCACTCAGGAAGACCTCTTCCTGCCTGACAGGCGCCTTAAAGGGAATCAGCACTCAACACCTGGGACAAGATGAGCTGGTCCTTGAGGGATCTTTTGCCACCCCTCACCTGTCTTTCCCAGGTCCTCTGCCCGTCCCACTTCTCTGTTCTTGTTCTCAATTCCTCTGCTATGTTTATGCATCCCTTGTTTCTCTGCTAAGACTTTATTGGATTTGTCATGTCCATTTTTCTTTCCCACTAGTCAGTTTTTAAATGCAGCAGCCAAAATAATCAACATTACTAGTAATTATATTCATACTCAGAACTATTCTTGTAAAGGGGTATGGCAGAACTCCATAAAGGAAAACCCTTTCTGAGGATTATATGAGTTAGAAATTCATTTTTAACTGACATGTGTGATGAAACACATGCTATATACCAATGAAATTTAATGCTCAGATGGAATAATAAACTATGGCTGCAGTTTGCATTTCCCTAGATCCCTAAAAGGAATCGCACTTCCATCTGAGGATTTTTTTCAAGTCAGTGACCAATTCCCTCCCACTCTTCCTGAGACTGATATGAAGCTGGTCCATTTTAATAGCACTGGGAAAACATTGTACTTAGGAAGAGGAAGGAAGCAGATTTCATATTGATCAGTGTATGGTACTAGGAAACAAGATGGTAACTTTAATGCCCTGTGCCCCTCAGCTCCTAGGTCTGAGTAGAAGATAGAAAAGTAATAAACAGACTATCAACAAGAGAAGTCCGCTAATATTTGCTTCCTCTTCCTTCCTATTTTTCCTTCTGCTTAATAATTAAGTGTAACATTAATAGACAAAGATTGCTAGGGAAAGCGTGGTTGAGGCCAGGGGTCAGAGTATCAGAGAATAGATATTTGAGACCTTTGCAGGCCACAATAGTTGATAGTTACAACTATTCAATGTTGCCATTGTGCCACAAAAACAGCCATAGTATTGCTGTGTTCCAATAAAACTTTATTTATTAACCTTGAAACTTGAATTTCACATAATTTTAACACATCAGCGATATTATTCTTCTTTTTCTTTTTTCCAATCATTGAAAACTATAAAAACAATTCTTACCTCACTGACCCTACAAAAACAGGCAGTGGGCCAAATTTGGCCTGTGGGCCATAGTTAGGCAATCCCTGGTTTAGAGCCTTTTATATATTAAGAGTGTTCTTCACATTTATGACTAAGACCCCAATAGCAATTACAGCAACTACAAAAATAAATAAATGGGATTCAATCAAATTAAAAAGCTTCTGCACAGCTAAGCAAATAATCAACAGAGCAAATAGACAACCTACTGAATGAGAGAAAATATTCACAATCTATACATTGGATAAAGGGCTAATATCTAGAATCTACAAAGAACTCAAACAAATCAGCAAGAAAAAAATTAACAACCCCATTAAAGAGTGGGCAAAAGTCATGAACAGAATCTTTTCAAAAGAAGAAAGAGGTCGGGCACGGTGGCTCATGCCTGTAATCCTAGCACTCGGGGGGGCCGAGGCGGGAGGATCACTCAAGGTCAGGAGTTCAAAACCAGCCTGAGCAAGAGCAAGACCCTGTCTCTTCTAAAAATAGAAAGAAATTAATTGGCCAACTAAAAATATATAGAAAAAAATTAGCCAGGCATGGTGGCGCATGCCTGTAGTCCCAGCTACTTGAGGCTGAGGCAGGAGGATCACTTGAGCCGGGGAGTTTGAGGTTGCTGTGAGCTAGGCCGATGCCACAGAATTCTAGCCCAAGCAACAGAGTGAGACTCTGTCTCAAAAAATAAAAAGAGAAGATAGATAAATGGCCAACAAACATGAAAAAATGCTCAACATCACTAATCATCAGGAAAATGAAAATTAAAACCACAATGAGATATCACTTTACTCCTGTTAGAATGGCTTTTATTAAAAAGTCCAAAAATAATAGATGCTGGAGCAGATGCAAAGAGAAAGGAACACTTATACATTGTTGGTGGGACTGCAAATCAGTACAACCTCTGCAGAAAACAGTATGGAGATTTCTCGAAGAACTGAAAGTAGATCTACCATTTGATCCAGCAATCCCACTACCGGTTATCTACCGAAAGGAAAAGAAGTCATTTTATAAAAAAGACCACCTGCACTCAAATGTTTATTGCAGCACAATTCACCATAGCAAAGATGTGGAATCAACCCAAGTGCCCATCAATTCATGAGTGGAGTAACAAAATGTGGTATATGTATACAATGGAGTACTACTGAGCCATAAAAAAGAATGAATTAATGCCTTTTGCAGCAATTTGGAAGGAACTGGAGCCCATTATCCTAAGCTAAGTATCTCAAGAATGGAAAAACAAACACCACATGTACTCTCTAATAAATTGGAACTAACCAATGGGCACAAAAGTGCACAGAGGGAAGTAAAAGTCACTGGAAATCAAGCAGAGGGAGTGAGGAAGAAAGGAAGGGCAAAAACCCACCTAACGGGTACAATGAACACCATTCAGGTGATGGGCACATTTAGAGCCCTGATGCAAGCAATGTATCAAAAACATCTGTACTCCCTTAATATTTCGAAATAAAAAAAGAGTATTCTTCACATTAAACCCATTGAAATTGAAGTCACTTTCTCTTTTTTCTGGCCTGTCCACTTTTCTCCTATACTCCCTTTCTGATTTGCCGGTACGTTACTTCTCTCTAGCCCCACATATTTGTTTTATCACACCACAAACCTCACAAGAGAATAAAGACCATTTGCCAAAGACTCACTTGTAAACAACCAGTAGTGCAGTGGGCACTAATAAAGTGGAAGACACAGAACCTATAGCTGACCGTGTTGGCATGACCAGTAATCCATTCTCTTCTCCCTCTTTCTTCCTGTAGAGTCTACCTCTCATAATAGAGGCTAAAAACACCAGATCGTCGCATTCCCACACTTCCTGGCAGACAAGACACGGGTATGTCTGTGACCCGCTCCCGGACAATAAGACCTGAAGAGAAGTCTCTTGGGGTGCTTCTGGAAAAGGTTTTCCTCATTGGAAAAAAAAAGAAAGGGAGAGAATTACAAGAGCAGAAACCCCACCCTCTCCTTGTGTCCTGCTTTTGGAAGATATCATGTATAGATATAATGTTTGGAGCTGCAGCAGCCATCTTGCAACCATGAGGAAAGCCCAAGAGTTGATCCAGGGGCATAACATTGTTAATTCACCGAAGTACCCCTACAACTCTCACCCTCTGGACTTCATGTTACAGGAGATAATAAATGCCCAGGATGGGAATTGTGTTACCGTCTATCACACAGATTAATTCTTAATTCTTGTGAAGCTTACATTGTTAGAGGGGGGATATGACACATAAAATGAAAAACCATTATAGGAAAATATAAAATTTCCTAGACCACCACTAGTTACACTTTTAGTGTCCCTTGATTAAGAAAAGTCACAAAACAACTACTCCCTCCCTGGCTGTGCCCTATTCCACCTAAATCTAAATACATTCCTATATCTCCCACACAGTTACTTCCCTATAGCCACTTTCTGCTTCACAGGCAAGTTTCTTAAAAGTTATCTAACCTTACTATCTCTGCTTCCTATCCTGTCGTCCTCACTCCTCACATGGCAATACTCTGCTTTATTTCACCCACACTGCTCTTCGAACTGCTTTCAACACAGTCACCAGTGATTTCCGTGTTGATAACCCCAAGCACAGTTTTCAGACCTTATCTGGTCTGACCTCTCCACAGTATTTGTTACTATTCACCATGCCTCCCTGACACTGCACTTTCCAGATTTTTCTTTTATATGCTTCAGTCTTTATTGCTGGCTTCTCCTTCTACTGGTCTCTTAATGCTAGCATTCCCCAGTGTTCCTCTGGGCCCTCTTGTTTTCTCATTATACACACTCTTCTTAGGTAGTCTCATCTATACCTACGGCTTTAGTTACTGCCTACAAATTAAAGATGCCCACACCTATAAACCTCCCTCCTGACTTACAGACCCATGTAACTAATGCCTACTGGACAGCTCCCTTTGGATGTCTTGAAGGTGCCTTAAACTCAACATGGCTAAGCCAAATCCTACCCCTTGTATCTATCTCAGTGAATGGCACCACAATCCATCAAGTTGCCCAGCTCAGAGTGACATCTTGACATTCCTTCCATGGTCTTGCATATAACATGCATTCCCTCTACTTGCAATGTTCTTCCCTTACTTTGTCACCTAGAGAATGGCTTCTCATCCTTCATGACCCAAATGAAAAGCCAGCTCTTCTAGGAAGCCTTTTCTAACTCACTGTAGCTACAAGTTGCTTTCTCCCCAGTACTTTCTTATTTCTTAGGACACATCTCCATTATAGTCCTTATCATATTGTTCATATCATCTATTTGTCTGAGTAGATGATGAGCTGGAGGGCAGGAACTGTGCTTCATCCATCTTTGCATGCCCATCACCTAACACAAGGCTGGACACATTCTAGAAGACTGCCGATAAATCTTTGTTGAGTGAATTAATGAATGGAACACATAATAATTATCTGTTGGATAACTGATTATATTAATGAGAAGAAACTCTAATTGAGATTTCACGTCTAATAGGCAAATATTCTTTCTAACACAATGCTTTTGTCAATGACTGGATAGCAAAACTACATAATTTTAGAGTTTAGATTTGGAGTGAACAATAGTTATCTAATCCAGCTCCTTTATGAACTAGTTGGAGGTCATTTGTAGTTAGCAGCACCAATTTTCCTGTTGAAAGTTAACTACTAAAATCTTTCATGTATTAGTTCTTTTAGTTAGGTTAAACATGCCCCCAGGAATTCAAGTAATAACTATTCATTTGCCTACAAACCTTTTTTCCCCATAGATGAACCTCAACCCAAATCAAATCAAATTATCCCAAATTCTAAACTCCTTACACCCAAATTGATGTAATTTTAGTGTATTTGGCAGTTTGTTTTATGTCCTATTATTTCATTGGACTCTGCATCATATTTTCTTAGCAAATACATTTTGACATCTGGCACTAAGTTTGGGATTTTCCTGGCACAATAATCATTATTATCATTAAACATTGTAGGAACCACCATGTGGATTGACTAATGTATTGCTTAATGAAGGCGAGTAATTACATTAAGAGATTCTAGTTGTCAAAACTCTCTCTACACTTCAAGTTCAGTATACATAGTTATAATATTAATAGTTATTAATTGTAACAAATGTCCTCACAATTGCACTTATGGCTATTTTTCTAAGGAGTTTTACACATTATTTAGTGAAGTATATTAAAGAAATTAATAAGAGGGAGTTTTTTTTGTAGAGTCTACCGAGACCCTTAGTGAGACTGAAAATGAGCGATTTTACACTCTTTTCTTGTTTCACTAATCTTCAGTGCCTAATTGCTAAAGCAAAATATCTTCTAAATTCTAAAAAAAAACCAACATTCTACTTTGATTGCATGCTAATCAAAAGCCCTCTGGTTCATTTACTGGGCCCTTACTTGTGCTAAATCATGTTTAGAAGAGCTATTTCCTGTCATTTGAGCATATTCCTTTGTTATTAACAGTAAACTAAAAAGAGTGCAAAGTATACATTTCCCAGTTCTATGGTATAAATTTCATCACCCAGTAGAATATAATCCATCTTTTAATGCTAATACTTATATTCCATTTCTATTTCCTTCAAGAATTCAAGTGAAAACCTGACATAACTAATGGTAATTGTACATATATATCAATTAACAAATATGTATAAAACTTCTATTTAGTTGTGCCAAATAGCAGTGCATACTATGAGTGATCTCTCCCACCTCTGAAGAACAGTGCTGTAGTCACCCCGCAGGAGCAAGATACATGCCCCCACTCTCAAAATTGGGTTTGAATGTCAAGATTAATGATGATGTCACACATGCAGCAAAAGGGTTTAAAAGGTTTATTGCTCACATAATGAGGTTTTTTGGGTAGAAAAGGATGGGCTCCCAAACTGAGCTGAAAATGGCTTGAGAACTCATTACAATTAGAAAAGAAAGGAAACCTAGCATATCAGTTATCTATTGCTACAATAGTGTTACATAAGAAACAGTCCCCAAACCTCAATGGTATACAAAAATAAATGTTTATTGCTCACTCGTCTGGAGTCAGCTAGACAGCTCTGCTGATCTTGCCTGAATTCATTCACTTGAGTCAGCTGTCAGTTCATCTTGGCTGGCTTTGCCTAGGTGACTGTGCTCTGCCGCATGCCTCCCATCCTTCAATAGGCATGCCGGAATGGCAAAGGCAGAGGGGCAGGAGTAAGCAAGCACAATCACACAAGTACTTTTTAAGCCTCTGCTTGTGGCTCTTTTGCTAAAATCCCATTGGCCAAGCAAGTTACATGGCCAAGCCATGGAAGGCAAATGATGTGTATACAGAAAAGAATCGGGGCTGTTTTCGCAACTACTGCACCTAGGAATGGATTACTAACATATCAGAACTCTGAGTCTAGTTTACAGTATTAAGTAAAGGAAAGTGAATTCAACGATCTATTCACTATTAAGTGCTAGGCACTCTGCTTGGAATTGTTGCTAAAAAAATAAATGAGATAGTCCTAAGGAGTACACAGTCAGATATTAGGAAAAAATTAAACAAATTAATACGTTATTAAAATAAAATCCAGTATAAGTACAACAGATATTTTAACATGAGGGAGCACAGAAATGAAACTAACTCTTTCATCTCCTTTACCATAGATTTCATTGCTAATTTAATTGTAATCAAATTTCCTCTTGATTCTGAGGACATGAAGAGAAAGTTTACTGAGACTTCCCAATGAATGGCTTCATAAAAATACAGGTTCTCTGGAAGCAAAATTAGGTTGTAAGTTCTGTTAAGCTAACAGAAAGTATTTGATTCTTTTGTTTCCTCATTATACTTAGTAGTCATCCAGTTCTACCAAAATTTATTGGGTGCCTATATATGCAAGCTGTTTTTCTGAGAATTTGCTAGAAATTGGAGATTTATAGCAAAGATAACTAAACAAAGATGAGTGGTATAGTATCTGCCTTCTAATAACTTACAGTTTAGTCCTGTTTATACATATAAGGAAAGCATAAACCACTCTAGGTATTTTAAATAGAAGAAAGTTATTACAGGGAAATGGTTACATACGCAATAGAAAAACTGGGATGCCAAAGAGGGAATAGTGAGGCAATCCACATTTTAGGAACCTCTAATTCCATGGCTACAGGAACAAGTGGTGACATGGCAAAAGCTAGAACCATGGTGGACTTGTGTTGGGGGATAATTCTGGCAATTACCTGCCTTATACTAATCATTCACTATAGCCTGTAATGTACGTGTGCTGCATGACGCAGCGGTAACCAGTATTTTCTTCAGACATGGTTACTGCCTTGGGACATAACAAGAGGCCTGAGTTTCTGCACATAAGCAAATGTTTCCCCCATGGTGGGAGTCTGGAGGCCATAAAGATAAGAAGACCATTCCCAAGGTCTGGCCCCATAAGATAGTTGGTAGTCAAAGACGGGTAAGATCCCTCATGGGAGGGATGACCTAAGACAGGCACAACCGTGGGGGCCTGCCGCTGACTGGGAGAGAGCACAAGAAGTTCTTCTGATGGCTGCATTGTTTATTGTTGCTTATTTCGGCCTTGATTTTTGAGTTATGTCTGGTGCTGGTGCCTCAAGTGACCGTTTCAAGGTCTGAGATCATGGAAAATTGTTCCCTTGTGATATAATTCCGAAATTGACGGTTATCGCTGCTATGCTCAGATGCTCACATACAAGGAGCTAAACTTGGGTCTGGGGGGTATAAAAATAAAGCAGCCGGTGCATTGGGCACTTGAGTCATGTGAAGTCTTTATGTGTGTCTGTGTCGTTCTTTATGTTCTGTGTTCATCCCCCGTCCTGTAATCGGGCCACGTTCAGACCTGACCTGCAAGAGTCACAAAGAAGATGCATCCATTCAGGTCAGAGACAGGGAAATACTCTAGTTCCTACCTTCTACCTTCTTATCACTCTCTAGTCTCCCATTTTATCCAAACAAGGATGCAGAGGAAGGGTTAACACTGGATGTGAGAGGAAGCAGGAGATGTCTGGCACACAAGAACTCTCACAGACATCTACTAGGCTTGCTCAGTGACTCATTTAGGGAGTAGTCCTATTTTACATGTCAGACTAGGCAATGGTGCAATATAGTATGCTAATTGCTCCCTGTGATCATTGGTTTCATTTGTTCATTGTAGGTACCTAATTTGTGTTTTTTTAAGCTCCCCAGGAGATTCTGATATACCTAATCAGCTGAGAACCACTGAATAATGACTTTCAAAATTGAGAGCATCCAAATTCTCTCCTCACATAAAATCTTACTCTAAAGTCCATTGCACAAAACATATAAAAGCAAGGCTGTTCTGCTTGAAGCACAGGTTGAGAGCCTGGATCCCACTCCAACCTAGGCCACTCCTGGGAGCACAGTTTGGGGACTTGAAGATTCCCAAGTCTAGTCCATCTTATTAGTTACAGTCACGTTGGTAGAAACATGTGCATACACCCTTTGTGTTTCTTCAGTGCTTTCTCATATGTAGACATATGGTGCCCCATTCCATACAGTGACTTTAGTGTAATTGTGTAATTACACTTTAGCATAATTAAAGGAAGCTGTGTTAGACCTCAGATATTAATAGAAGAGAGCTCTGAAGATAGCTCACAAATCTGTAGGTCATTAGCTCTAAATGGAATCATAATTGCTGACAGGTTATTCTAAGGACAGTTTGGGAATAAGATGGTGCATTAATCTCCCAGTTTGTAGCAGATAGATTCTTAAACTTTGAAATGGAATTCTTTAGAGCATAAAAGATAGGGACAGCAATACGTTGCTGGATTTCTCCATGAGTTGAGATTGTTATAGAGGGCAAGTTTTGCCACTGTTATTTATCAAATATTTCTTCCTCTAGTTAGTCCATATCATTCCCAGGGGGTTTGCCTAGGAGGAAGACTACTTACTTCGGTTCCTGCCATCTCTTGCAAATCCTACCCCCATATGTGCCTTTAAACTATCTCACGGAATCTTTGGGGGGAGCAGAATAGAGGTGGGCAAGCAGGGTGTTTGGAAACAGGACAGCAAATAAATTCCCCATAAAGCCCAGATCCACCAACCTACAAATGGCTCTGTTTGGGTGGATTCCTTGCGATGTGTTTTATTTCCATTAAAAACACAAAAACTTTCTAACGTTCACTGTTCATGTATCAAAACTCGATAGGAAAAAAAATATTCAACATTTCAAGTATTCAAGAAAAGCTTGAAGAAATAAAAAAATTAATTGCTCTCTGGACCACTTTAGGAGACAACATTCCTGGAGAGCCTTCAGGATTCATTAGAAAGGGAACCCAAGCTGGGCGTTAAAAGCCAAAGGATGTTCTTCCTTTTAGAAAATAGAAAGAGTATGAGGGGTGGGGGGCTGAAAGTTCCCAAAGCTAACGGGGCAGCGTCGCTTTCTTCCTCCGTCTCACCGCCCGCTCCCCATCTCTCCCTGTCCTCCTGCGAGCCTTTGCACAGCCCTCCTTTCCCTCCGGCCTCCACTGCCCATCCTCGCGCTTCCCACCCTCCTAAACCCTCGCGCGCATAGGGCCGTGTCTACGCCCACCGCAGACCCTAGTCCCTCCGTCCAGGCTCCTTCCCGTCCCTACACCCGCGCCTTTCTGTCGGCGGCCCCAGCTCTTCCCGGTGACAGGGGATCCCCGCCAAGGGGGCCGCCCGGCCTCCGTCCTCCCCCGCAACCCCCGCCCCCGGCCGGGCGGACCATAAAGCGCCGGGCCGCGGCCGCCGAGCCCAGCCGCCAGCTGCCCCTGCTCTGCGCGCAGCCGGGACGCCAGCGCCCCCCCGACGGCAGCCCGGGCGCCGCGCACCCGCCACCTGCGCTGCCGCGGAGAGCGCCCAACGGGGCACAGCGCACCGCCCGGGGACACCCAGGCAGGGCCAACACCGTCGTCGCCGCGAGTCCCGCAGGGAGTAGGAAGAGCCAACATGCTGGCCCCGCGCGGCGCCGCCTTCCTCCTGCTGCACCTGGCCCTGCAGCCGTGGCTGGGGGCCGGCGCCCAGGCCACCCCGCAGGGTAAGTGGGCTCCGGCCGGGCGCGGGGAACAGGCACTGGGTCCAGCGTGGCTCGTGCCGCTCAGCCCTGCGCTCCTGGGACCTCGCCCAGCCCCTCTCTGTTCCTCTGGGGCTGAATCAAAGCATATTGTGATTGGAAACGGAGACTAGAGTCTAGAATTTTCTGAAATTCGCTTATCCAATGAAGAGACCAATTCTCCTAACGATAGTTTGGGGGGTACAAATTTGTTTTCAGTCTAGGCAAAGACGTGGGGTTTACTTCAGAACTTGCCACGCGACCCTAGACCTCTAACATGTAGTGTCTGGCGTAGGGTGAGATCAGGTTCTGTACGAAGACTGGTGCTGGCCCCTGCGACCCTGGGCCTCCGCTCAGCCTTGTCCCCTAAGTCCTTCCACAGGCAGGGGCGACTCACCCAGACCGAGGCCGACACCCCCGAGAAATGCGCAGCATTTCTTTATTTGCCCTGCCACCCGCCCTTTTCCGCTCTGACTTTGCTTAGACACCCCCCCCCCCCAAAAGCAAAGCCTTTTTCAGGAGTCTGCTTGATCTCTGGATTCCTGAGGTAAATAGGAAGGGCTGAGAAATCAGTCTTTTTCCATAAAAATTCAATAAATAATGTGGAAAGATACCTGGATAAACCTCAAACCCCAGTGTGAGATGGGGTGAAAATAGCCATGGGGCAGAAAGCATTTAAGGTTAAACAGAATTTTTTTTGTAAAGACCAAAAGGAAGAAAGGATTTAAGCAAGAAAAAACCTGGGGGCTCTAACTGGCCCTGACTGGTCACTGGTGACCTTCATCTGCTTGAACTCGGTGACTTGGTTGATTTATTACTGACTAAGGAAATAAAACTGGAAAAGACACACAACTTGAAGTAAAAGTTGTTATTCTTCATGATGCCAGATCAAAGAATGCCTGTGAGGGCGTTCTCAAATCCCCTCCTCCCACCGCAGTAATCAAATCACC
This sequence comes from Cheirogaleus major, assembly GCA_963574435.1. Taxonomy (NCBI): domain Eukaryota; kingdom Metazoa; phylum Chordata; class Mammalia; order Primates; family Cheirogaleidae; genus Cheirogaleus; species Cheirogaleus major. The sequence continues at coordinate 8,357 of CAUYPO010001903.1, read as the reverse complement.
CATTAAACTGCATTTCACCAAATAACTCATTCTGATTCTGGACCAGGCAGCCAGAATTGTGGTTTCAGAGGGCGCTGTACTGCTAATTTTCATTTTGAAATATTTGAAATGCTGTAATCTGTAATATGTATTGAGCCCTGTGCTTCTTGGAAGGTAAAAAAGGAAGCTTTTTAACACAATTCAAAAGTTTTCTTGTTTGCAGATGTTATTTGGCCAGTTTGAATTTATGGGTGTACTATGTTGTAGTATATAAACTCTTGACATTTGAACACACAACTTCATGGTGTCGCTGAGGTATGGATTCTGCTTCCTCTTAGAACTGGCCATTTTATGGAGACTTGAACTCAAGCTATACAGCTTAAATTATCTGGTTAACTTAGTTGCTGGAGATGATCTGATCTGATTAAGTCAAATTTCTGATAGATCCTTTTATTGAGTTACCTAGTCTGCAATTATCAGCTCCAAGGATAATTTGCTATCTCTTATTCCTCTGAGCTGCATTGCTAGTCTTAAATAAGTATGTATTCAATTTACATACCACGGTAGCTGGGCTCATTGGTAGCAGTAATTTCACCTCTAAAACTAGAGAGTTGTGCTTAGATCCTCGCACTTTTACAAAAACATAATAACATTAATAGAAAATGGTAGTGTCTCATTTCCTTTTCAAAACACTCTCTGTATTCATTACCAACTATTCTGAGCTCTGCCTCTTGGGGAAAAAAAGCAAATGGATCAGACGAACCATAGATTGAAATATAGCAAGTTTAGTTTGAGTTCAATTATGGTCCTGTTCATAGTCAAAGCAAGAATCAAGAGTGCTAAAAGTTTAGTTTTGAAAGCAGTTCCCTTACCTTAAACACCTATCTCTTTTCTGAAGATGCCTTGTCCTGAGAGGAACTTTTAAACTTACTGCCATATTTCCATTTGCCCTCATTGCTGGAAATGAAAAGTTTCCAATTCTCTGGAAGTTTAAAAATCCAGTTTCCCGTCTGAACTGCAGTAGGCGACAGTCTTCATGGTTTGGGGATATAGGTGCTAGAGGGAACAGAAAAGGTGTTTTGCCTTCTAACATTTCTAGTATTATTGTGTAAGGTCCTCTGGTACACGTGAAAAAAATTATAGATCTAGTTTGAAGACAAACTGTCTTTGAAAAAGAGTAGACATTCTTGAGTAAGTAGGTTTTTGCCCATTTTAGCAATTTTATTCATTTCTTATTACAGAAGCAATACCTGTTCAGTATAGAAAAAATAGAAATTGGATAAGCAAAAATAAAATACAAATAAAAGGAAATTAAAAACTTACACAACCCAGAGATAGCTTCTGTTAATGTTAACGTGTTGTCTTTCATTTCAAATATTTTTCTATACAAATATATATTTCAAATGGGATTATGTTATACATATAGTTTTATAATCTTTTTTTGCTTGATATGGCATAAACATCTTTCCACATTTGTAAATAATTCAGCTACATTTTAAAAATAGGTAATATTCTGCTCTTTGGAAGGATCAAATGTATTTAGCCAAGGCTATACTATAGAACCCTTGTTTCCAGTGTTTGATACTATAAATAATAATTTATTGAACAAGTACAGTGGCACAGGATGGCTTGGGTTGGCTTCAACCATGCCCTTAATCCAAATGTCCTTCTTTCTTTGCTAAGAACAGATTATGTTGTCATATCAAAGTGCTATGCTAACAAAGCTTTAAGGTTTACCCCTCTTCCAATTAGATTTTTACCTAATTCTTTCCTACATAGGAATTCTAGAATTACCACCAGTGGTGAATATCCTTATACCTAAATATTTACATTATCCATTATTTTCTTAAGATAAATTCCTATAAATAAAATTGCTAGATCAAAGAGAAGACATGTTTTAGGGCCTTTGCTACTGTTATTTAACTGTCCTCAAAATGTTTATACTAGTTTAAATCTTACCTAGTAGTAGATAAGAGTACCCATTTCCCTGAACCCTCACAAGCAGCTGGGTATTATTGTTTTTATTAATTTTCCAATTTGATGGTGAAAATATCTTATTTAAGTTAGCAATACCTTCATTATTAGGTAAAAACCTGAACATTTATTTATATACCTAATGGTCATTTGTAATTCTTTTTCTATAAATTGCTTTTTCATGTTTGTTGCCCATTTTTCTATTAGGATGCTTATTATTTTATTGATTTGTAAGAGCTTTTTTGTAAATTATTAATATTACCCTTTTGATAACCAGATTATTGTATCCAAGAGACAGCTCTAGGTGCTGAAATTCCTACAGCATATGGAATTGTTCCAATAATATTTGCATAAAATAATAGAAATACTAAATAACTTCTAGGGAGTATTATCCACCTTTGGCCTTTGCCTTTTAAATGACTCTGGACATACTCTCTCATAGCTTTTCTAAATATTACTTTCTGAGAGAAAATGCTGTTTGCTTAATCAAAAGCAACTTATACAAATACAAACATAAATTCTAATTTTTATAGACCAACTCTATTGGTCAAGATACAGTCAAGAAATAGAAACTACATCATTTTGTTTTGTTTTGTTTCCACATTGGGATTTTTTTAACAGAAATATTGGAGAATTATAAAGGCGCAAAGGGAATGCTTGGGTCTCACAAAGGTAGCAAATCATTTTGCCGACAGCACATCTGCTACCACATCCGTGATTTCTGCTGCATTCCTGTCATTTGTCACTGACCAGGAAAATACAATTGGCTCTGGTCCTGGAGGTACATAAGGGACCCAGTGACAGAAATTCACTTCTTGGGGACGTGAGAAAAACAACGGCTTGGATGCTTCACCAGTCCCCCTTGTACTTTAAGCCTTTAGTGTTTTTCCTAGTGGGCATTTTCAGAGCCACTTTTTCAGCCAAATCTAATTTTGTGTTTACAAATTGAGTCTTCTCTCAAGGGCCACACTCACTGATGAATACTGTGCTATATTTCTTCTGGTTCAAATGTCCAGTCGCTATAAAAGTGACAGGGAAGAACTGGTGAGTTTGGCAATGTGGAAAAGGGGTTACAAGATTAGTTATTATTTCATAACTTATTGTCAAATTGTCCCACCCCCAAACACATGTTTTCCCCAAAGTTGAATCTTTCACTGACTCCCCCTTTCCCACTTCTCCCCAGTGTTTGACCTTCTCCCGTCCTCCGGTCAGAGGCTGAACCCAGGTGTTCTGCAGCCGTTCCTAACGGACCCCACCCTGAATGATCTCTATGTGATCGCCACCTTCAAGCTGCAGACAAAAAGCTCAGCCACCATCTTCGGCCTTTACTCTTCAAGTGACAACAGCAAATATTTTGAATTTACTGTAATGGGACGCTTAAACAAAGGTAAGAAAATCTGTAGCAATCATTTTGTTAAAAATCCTCTTTTCCTATTCCAGGATTTGGGGTCTACTTTCCTCAAGATGGTTCTTTTGTATAATTTTATTCTCACCCAGTGTTCATTTCAGTTTTCAATACCAAATTCTTCTTACTGTACATTTACCTAAATGGGGAGGTGGAGGTGGGGGAGGGGAGGAGGCAATGTTGGGAGAAAAAAGGAAGAATTGTTTGTGGTCAAGATGCCTTTTGACATAGTCCCAGTCTCACATTGTTCTGAGGCCAGTTCTGGAAGGGACAGGAGCCAGGACAATTAGGCCATTGTCTTAGCTCAGGCTGCTGTAACAAAATAGACATTTATTTCTCACAGTTCTGGAGGCTGGGAAGTCTAAGAATAAGGTGCTGGGTGCCTTAATCCATTTTGTATTTCTATAAAAGAATACCTGAGACTGGATCATTTATAAAGAAAAGAGGTTTATTTAGCTCATGGTTCTATAGGCAGAGAAGTTCAAGGACATGACCCTGGCTTCTGGTGATGACATTCACGTTGTGCCACAACATGGCAGAGAAGGTCAAAGGGGAAGTGGACAGATAGGAAGCAGGGAAAACATGAGGGGCATCCTGGCTTTCCAACAGCCCACTCAGGAACTAATCTATTCCCTCGAGAACCAGTCTAGTCTTCTGCAAGTAAGAGCTCACTCACTACTGAAAGAATAGCACCCAGCCATTCATAAGAGATTGATCTTCCCACTAGGCCCCACCTCCCAACACCACCACACAGAGACCAAATTTCAACATGAGTTTTGGAGGGGACAAATAAACCATATCCAGACCATAGCACCAGCAAATTCAGTTCCTGATGAGGGCCCACTTCCTGGCTTACAAATGACGATCTTTTCATTGTGTCCCCACATGGTGGAGAGGGAGAGCCAGCTCGCTTGCATCTCTTCATATAAAGGCACTATTCCCATAATGAGGGTCCTGCTCCCAGGACCTAATCTAAACTTAATTATCTCCCAAAGGTGCCACCTCCAAATGTCATCACTGTGGAGATTCGGACTTCAGTATATGCATGGATAGTGGGGAGACACAAACATTTAGCCCATAACAGCTTCCCCCACCATTCTTTTGTTCCTCTTGGAAGCCCAGAGCTTAGCAGACCTAACTCCTAGCTCTGCAAGCACCTACTGGCCTTGATCACCTGAGAGAATATACCTCGACTGGTAGAACATAACGAACAGCTCCCTTTTCTACCTGTTTGTGCCAATTTACACAGACCTGTCTAATCCCTCTGTGGTCATATGTTTTGCTGTCATAGTGAGTTACTAGCACTAAGTAATAACTCCCAAAGAAAATGGTCACTATTTTTCATTGCCTTCCCCTCCATCCGTGCTGTGGGGACAACACCTGTTCCTGTTTACTGAGGAATGTGACAGATGTGTGTTCATGCTGCCTCATGCATTTAATAAAATAGGAGGACTGGTCCTTCTGGCTAGGTTTTATATTTATTTCAGTTTGCTTTATAAAGTAGACACTTCCTAGTGTTTCAGACTTTCTCTTAAATTCTACTTGTGATTGAACACTTAAATCTGCAGTCATTACATGCTGAAAGAAGTACCTAATTCTTAGCTTTCATAACACTGTAAAGTTAAAAGGAAAAAGGAATAGAACTTGAACCCTCCTTTTATGTCAAATTCCAACATCTTCCTTCCCTCCTTCCACACCCTCCCGAGTCTGCTTTCTCTGTCTGTGCCTCTCAGCCTCTCTGGGGGTTGTGGGGAGGTTTCAGATAATGCAGCGAGTCTGGGGACGTGGGCAGCATATGGTTCAACCCTTCCTCCCCCCTGTGCCCCATCTTCAGCCCTGATGAGAGGTGACTTTGCCTCCTCTCTGCCTTGACTCAAACAGTCCCATTTTGCCTAATATCTATTGAAGGAACTACTCATCTTCTAACAACCCATCTACTCCGTTTGTGTTCTGTAAAAATCACTGTCCATCTGTAGAGCAGCAGCTCCTCACTAAACTGTCTATTTCAGAGGCACTGGAAAGATTTTTCTTTTAGCTCATCCAGCTTAATGCTAGAAGGTCCTCTATAGAGTGAAAAACTCTGCTCCTAGCTTTTCCCCCTCACTGCATCTCACGCTCTATTTCTAAATGGGCCAGTATGTGTGACCCCATTGTGGAGAGTCTGTGTTGCTGGGAAACACAAGGAAGCAACTTCCCCTGCACTGAATCTTTCAGTTCACTCTATATGGGCAGAAGGAACACTAGATATATGGGCAGGTAAGTGGAGGGTAAGGGAGTTGTTAGTGTATTTCCTCTGAAGAATCACCAGTAATGTGAGTCAGCTGTAAATACCAGCTGATTGAAATTTTTAGGGGAGCAGATGAAAGAGTTGAGATGAAGGGTTGAAAGATGAACACCTCTCCACCCTCCATCAGCTTGTTAAAGAAGATACATAGTGCTTAGAAAATATTGGGGGGTGGCGGGGGTGAATCACCAGGCACAGTGGCTCATGCCTGTAATCCCAGCAACTAGGGAGGCTGAGGCAGGAGGATCACTTGAGCCCAGGAGTTGGGGACCAGCCTGAGCAAGAGCAATACTCCGTCTCTACAAAAAATAGAAAAATTAGCCAGGCATGGTGGTGCGTACCTATAGTCCCAGCTACTTTGGGAGGCTGAGACAGGGGAGTTGCTTGAGCCCAGAAGTTTGGGGTTGCAGTGAGCTATGATGACACCATTGCACTCTAGCCTGAGCAACAGAGTGAAACTATGTCTCAAAAAAAAAAAAAGTCATTGGGTCCATCAGATCCACAAAAAAGATGTGGCATGTGGTGTGACTCCCCATCGAGGTATTCAGTAGTGGCCATGCTGGCCTGACATAATTTATGGAGGTGGGGAGAATTATCTTTCTGGGTGGTAAGCTGCAAGCATCATTCAATTGACCAAGGGTCAGCTGACCCCTTCTGTTGACTTGCATAGGAAACAGTGAAACAGAAGACATCCAAATGTATCTCTTCTGACTTAAAACACCTGAGTAGGAAATAAAACACATCCTTCTCTCCGTTAAAGTCTATGGTTTGGGGGAGGAAGGAGGGTGACTACACAAGAGTATCAAAGAGCAGGATTTGGTTGTCTGAGCTCCAGAGGAGCTCCTGGAACAAACTAAAGTGTGGCTAATGGAGACTGCAAAGAATGAGTTTGCCACTGAGCTCTCTGCTTCTACTGTCACCCTCTCCAAGTCATCCTACCCAAGGCCACCTCATTACTGTTCACAAAACACAGTTTGGATAAAGTTACACTTAACCTCAGAGACCTCTAGTGGCTCCTCTTCCAAACCGAATAAGGCCCACCAAATGCCTAAGCTGGGCATTCAGGGCTCCCACTGCATGACCCCAACCCGCCTTTCCAGTTTACCCCTTGTTCTAGCCTCCATGCACACTGTGCTTCAGCCAGGTGAGCTGGTGCCATTCCCTGGGTGCATTCATGCCTCCTCTCCTCCTTCATCCTTTTGCTCCTGCCCTCTCCTCTCCCCCGGTACATGTCCTGCACCATCTGAAGACACCAAAATCTTACACATTCAAGACCCATCTGGAACGCCTTCTAATATTTTTCCTTATATAGCTTTGTACTTCTTAAGAAGACATAATCTTAGTTCACCTTATAACTTGAATTACTTGTAGGTTTTCTCCCCTGTTGGTTGTGAGCTTTCTGAGTGCAGGGACTGAACAGCCCTTATCTTTGTATTTACTGCAGCACCTCCTAGCACTGTGCCTTGTACATAGAAGTGGCTCATGAACAGATTGAAAAAAAATTAATGGAGGCTGACAAAAGTAGAATTGTTCATTAAAGAAGACATACACCATTGTGAAAATTCTGGAATTCCACAGTATATGACACAAGTGCTCAAAAGAGGGTTGTTTAAAAAAAAAAAATGAATTGTTGAAGACCTCTTGCAGGATATAAGAGAAAACAGGTGGTATTTTTGATAGAAATGACCTGTCAGATAATTAGTAACATAGGTGGTATAATCTTGATAGAAATAAGCAGTTTACAGAAACCACTTGGCTGGATAGAAATGTGATTGATGCTCTTTTAGAATCTGGTATAGAGACAACTTTCCAGTTAGTATCCTGAGTTTGAGTCACAACCAAAAATCTTACCAGTGGTGTCACCAAGAATACATCCCTGAGTCTCTGTTATCCCCAGTTTTTTGTCTATAAAGTGGGGATGATAAAAGCTACCTCACAGGTTGAGTGCAGTAACTGAATTGTATAAGGTATAATAATTTTCTTTATACTATGAGTCTCACTGAAAATTTCAGGTTCTTAAATAGTATAATATAGGTAAAAAAGATGCCTAAATAGTATTTAGGCAACTGTCTTCCAAAGATGATGGTTTGGTGACCTGTTGGCTCGCCTTGATGACAGTTTTAACTTTCAGAAAAAGAAAACAAGAATAACTACTTCTTTTTGTATTAATTTGGTTGTTACAGAACAACTTAGTGCTGTGGAAATGAACCCCAAGAATTTGCTGTAATGACCAAAGAGAGTCAGTCAAACTCATTTTGGCCTAAGGATAGAAGACAAAATAGTTCAGAGTGGTGGTTCTGTAGCTTGCAAGCTAAACAGAAATACAGCTTGAGAGATGCAAGAGCTTAAAAATTAAAATTGTGGATGCAACAATGAGTGGGGAAAAATGAGGGGCCTCAGACATTAATAATAATATTGATGGAGCATTTACAATGTATGAGGACTCTGTTAAAAGATCAATGCTCATTTTCCCTTTTAACTTTCACAGTATTCCTATGAGATGCCCTTGAATGAGCTCAATTTTAAGGTCGTCATATACACAAGATGAAAAGAATTTTAAAATTTGACACAAAACTGTAATAATTAGGATAGAAAACCTGAAACCTAATTGAGTCAAAATTAGTAATTTATACATAAGATAATAAAAAGGATGTTTTCAGCTATGTTCAGAATAAGGAAGGAATAGGTAATGCAAGATTAACAGATGACTGAGAT
>CAUYPO010001895.1:0-26101 GCA_963574435.1 Cheirogaleus major | reverse complement strand
ATTTTTGTTTCCCTTTTGTTATGATGCTGTACCTACACATAAAAAATTTATACACATACAGTTTCTCTCATACATTTATACACATACAGTTTAATCTCATATTTAGAAATAAGGATTCTCATAAATGACTATCTTATTTCTTACATAAGTACATTCTTCCTAATTTTAAATTCCATTTAATTTAATTTGAACAAAAAAATGGACATTTTCTTTCAATCTAAATAAATTAACTGCATATATTTATTATTTTCCACTTATGTAGATTATATAAAATTATCTATTGATTTCTTCTGAGTAATCACAGAAAAATGTTATTCATGCCTTGATTAGATAATATGTAGAAATCTCATACACAAAAATTAAGATTTTGTTTGTCATTAGGAAGGAAATCGGAAAAATGTGTCTCCTGATGTGCTTTCAGCAAGATATTTTTAAGAGTTGAAAGTATTTCAGCATAATTGGCATTTGTAAATAATTTTAACTGCATTTTATGTCTCTGAAAATGAACTTTATTAAAACTTACATAAAAGATATGTAACATATGTAAATTATAAAGCAAAATACTATTGAAGCATAATAATATAACAATATTTATGAACTAGCTACTCAAAGAACCAGAAAACTTATAGTAATTGAATCTACTGAACAGTTCCTCTCCAATTCTTCCTCTACTTCCCCCCTCAGAGATTCTAAGTTTTTCTATATTAATTTGCCTAAGGAAACAGTAAAATATATAATTTTTATTATACTGTTTCTTAGAACAATCATTATATGGTGGATAGAAAAGAAAGACTGCAGTGAATTTACCTTTAATGAAAATATGTGGGTTTTTTTAACAGAATATACCATTTTTGAATAATAGGAAACTCAGGATTCACATTTCACTACATACTGAATCCAGCTATGGAATTTATAACAGCATAATAACATAACAATGATTTTTCTCTTCACTTTAGGAAATCTCATAAATAGCAAAATTTGAAATATTAGAAAATTTATTACTTCGCTAAGTTATGTTGCTTATGGATGTTCTTTGGAAACTTTAATAGGCATGCAGTTCTTGGTTTAGTGCAAATATAGTTTCCCTTGAATTTTATAAATTCCTGTGTGTATAAAGTGATTGAAGTTAAATGTAGTCTTAGATTTTTAACCTAACAATATGCTCTGTTTTGCCTGCCAAAGTAACTTGAAGGAAGCATTTTGATTTGACAGTGAAGTGTTCGAACAGCCAGGAATCTAAAAAGAAATCTGCAAAATGTATAAAACCTGAAAATGAAACGGAGTTTTTTTAGCTCTGATTTTCATCCTGGGATTATTCATGTCACCTTCAAGAAATTTATGAAGGATCTGATAGCTCTTACAGCATGTCTTTATTATTTTCCAATTACATGGATGGTGGAAAATCCTCTGCTGATTATTCCCATGTCATCAAGGAACAATGTTATTCAATTACATAATGGCATCATTCATTCAGTCAACAAATATTTTATTCAAACAATATTTATTAAGCCCATACTGTGTACCAGGCTGTCTTCCAGGCTCTGGTAATTTAGCAGCAAACAAGACAATATTGTGTCCTTGCGAACAAGTACACTACTAAATTTGCTTGTAACAGCAAATCAACCTGACCACTTCTTACAATTCAGTATTAAAACAGTAATATAACTTTCAAATACAAAATATGTCTTTTATTTTACTTTTCATTTGAATTATTGTTATTTTATAGACATAGTCTAAATTACCTCTGTATTCGGCCAACAATTATTTTTGGAAATATTAAGGTTTTTATTAATGCATTTGATAAAAATCCATGGCTTCAAGAATATTCAAAAAATAGTTTTAGCCCAGAAAGTGTCGATTTCAAACTTGTGAATTAATACAGGCATCATTCTGAGAACACAGATCTTTATTAACCCAATTTGAAAGAGAGAATAGAAAATAATAGGAGTCAATTGAAATATTAATATCATAACTTAATTTTCTGGTCTACGTGGGAGAATTATACTTTTGTCTAGACTTGATATTAAGGAGAATTTTATTTCCTACACATCCTTAGAGGATTAATAATTACATTTTGTGTATTGAATAGAGGTAGATCTCAATGCCTCGCTTCACTTTACATTCCTGTTTTTATAATATTTATAAATTCCCATGGAGGAAAATGCATATTATCATTGAGTTATGTCTGTGTCTCTACTTTTCATTGGACAGGTGGCTGTCTAAGTAGAATTGTTACTATGTTACTGGGCAACCTTTTACACTACACGAAATAAGAACTACATAAGGTCCAACAGTTGTTGAAGTTTAATTTGTTAATGTTCAGCTCATTGTCTCAGCAATGATAAAACATGATCAAAGTGATTAAAGTGGAAAATTTTTACTTGTTTATTTGGGAAATAGCCTGTAAATTGTCTCGTAGTTCATAAATACAAAGCATATATATACGTGTGTGTGTGTGTGTGTGTATGTATGTGTATTAGTTGACTGCGTATAGCAAAATTCTTACATGTAGGTAATTTGGGTGGCTAACAGGAGTAAAAGTAAAAGAAATTGATTGAAGATATGAAAAGATATATAGATTCTAAAAATAGTGACAATCCTTTGCCCCTCCCTGGATCTTTACCCTTTGCCATGTGACTTTGTAGATCTTGTAACTAAAACATTAGAAGTTTTCCCATACTGTGAAGTTACCCCGGCCTTGTAACTTGTTTGGCCATGAGAACATAGCCAGACTAGCCTGCTGCAGGTTGGGAGACATGTGGAGCAGAGCTTACTTAGCCCAGTAACCCCAGTAGAGTTGAACAATCATCTAACATGCAAAAATGTGAGTGAACCCACTTGAAACTAGTAGCATTGCCTAGGTGTTGACTGAAGATGAATGAGCAATACATACATTGAAGTATTAAAGGAGCTTGCTGCCATTTGTTATGCATGATCATTGTGGCCTTAGCTAATTGATTTTTTAAAAAAACTATTTAAAATACTTTAAATATCTATCTTAAATTTTTTGAGGGTCAAAGTGTGAACAAATTAATTGGAGAGTGCCCATAAAACAGATCTTAACGTTTTTGAATTCTGAATGGTTGAATCATATTATTAGTTCCTTTTTCATAATATGTCTCAAGGTTTGCACTTGAACAACTAAGCAGTAACTCATTAGCAAGTAGTCTAATGAATTAGAGATGTAAGAAAAAAATCTATAAAATCTTATGAAATATTTAATATGACTACAACCCCTCTTTTTGAATGAAATGAATAGTTTCACTGAAACACAGAATAATTTATCCTTAATTTACATTTCCTTTTTTTTTTACTGAATATTCTCCCATTCTAGACAGAATTAAATGTTTATAATAGAGTCCAGAATATTTTAATAAGAATACTTACAGTTAGGGGAAACCTAGTTCTGTTATATAAGCCTATCTTTTTAGGCTTCCTTCAAAAATCATAAATGTGACTAACATGAAAATGAATTAAATTCATGTTACTTCATCCATATATTAAGAAGATAAAAATGTAATCACAGAGACATTCAAATGATAGACTGAAATAGCATAAAATGCAATTAGTTTACAAATCAATAATTATGGAGGCTTCATATTTACTCTTTTCTTTAACTTTGGATTCAACTTCCTCAGTGTTATATTAAATCTATAATTGCAAACTATGTTCTTAAAATGTTTCAATAAAATATTAACAATTAACCTATTGGAGTCACTTCCTTTAAACCCTAAATTACAAATTGATGACAGGGTTAATCAGTGTTAACTCCTATAATTCTATAGTGGCTCAAATAGATGCATAATTTTCATTTAGCTCAACTGATCACAGAAATAACATTATTCCATTCAAAAACTCAACCAGTAATAAGTTTCACAGCTAACTGGAGAAACTTGTCCTCTGCCTAAGTCAAAATCTCTTTTAGGCTGTTGTTTTGGTAAGGAGCCTGGTGCTTAATGACTGATGTTAGTTTGGAAATGAAAGCAGAAGATGATAAAAATGCTTTATTTTCAGAGATATACAAGTGAAAACTATTTTTTTTTCTCTTTTTCAATTTCTCCTCCTTTTAATTTATCTTATTCTTGACATTTTGGATATGAAAGTGTTTTCATTTTTCTTCTTTTTAAAAATAGCCATCTCATTTGTATTTGCTTTTCAGGACTTTTAAGACGTTTGCCAATTTCTGCATTGCTTTGTGATTACCCCTTATAACAATTTCTTGTTTTCCCATTGGAGTGTGCTGGATTTTTATGCTTTGCTCAACTGCCTTAAGCATAATGCAGACTAGTTCAAAAACTATGTCATTTTTCCTTGTATGTTAGCTAAAAATAGGAAAGCTAATAGGAAAATGCTAATGCTTGGAATTTAAAGAAATAAACAATCATTTTTATTGATCATTTCAAAATTTTACAAAGCTAACTCATTATGTTAGTTACAATTATGTCTCGTAGGGCTCTTAGATCTACAATGATAGTAATAATAGCTATAATTTATTATTTGTTAAATCTATTCCAGGGAAAGTGTTAAATCACTTATAATAAAAAGATGATTTTATGGAATTATCCTTATTTTAGGAATATGGCAGTTGAGGCTTAGAAAAGAAGAGTGACTTTACAAGTTATGGAGCTATTATATTAAGTATAAGAGCCAGGGGGGTCTGACTCTAGAACCTATTTATACTATAGTCAGTCAAAACTGAATTTACAAGCTATTTTGTTCTGATGAATTTCAGCATCCTTTCTACAGTCTCCCTCCCCCCAACTTGTGTATTTAAGTTTTTCTAATATATTCATTATATTAATTATAAGCCAGTCTATCTTTATTTTTCCAGCACTTCTTATATTGTATTATAGTAACAATCTCAATTTTAAGACTATTAAGAGTCAGTGTGGTATCTAAGGCTGGCAATATTCACTAGAAAAAGGCCAATTGGATATTGTAAGATGATGAAAAATTAAGGAAAGAATAAGGTTCTGCATATTTTCAAGATGCCTAAGGATGCAGAAGAACATCATTGAATGTTGACATAGAAGAAAATAACAACACCATACATAATAAACATAATGTCCTTGGAATGGGAAATGTTTACTTTTTCAATTAATGATTTCCATGCCAGAGCAGACCCATGACATACCTTGGCTTACTTTAATAACATTGTACCAGCAATCAAAAAGTTTGCTCTAATCCTAGTTTCATCATGAACTAGATTGTAAGAAAGTCGTGTGATTTTGTTAGAGCCTCAGGGCCTCATCTGTAAAATTGAGGTTGTTAATAATCTCTGTACTTAATTAACCATCAGAAACATGCAATCTACTCAAATCAATTCAGTAACAAGAAGTGGTCATCTACAATGGGCACAGTTTAGGAACTATACAAATGAATAAAACTGTGCACTCCTTTTGATAATTTGGCAGTCTCTTATTTGGGGTACATATTGAAATATATGTGTGATAGTGTGTATGAAAGAAATACAATAATGCAATAGTATTTTTATGTTTAAGGCATAGAAGCTAAAGTAATTGATTCTGTCTATTTAGAAAAAAATTCCATATAATAAGTAGCATGTTTGACAGACTGCAGATCTTACCCCCAAATCTGTTTGCTTCTTCATCCTAAGGATATGGCCTCCCAGCTCCCTGTTACAGCTCTCAGTCTCCCATCTTAGCAAGAGTGAGTTGTGCAGCTTCCTCACTTTCAGCTCAAAGAAAAATTGCTGCCTTGGATTTCATCTCATTTTCCTCATTCTGCATAATAGAATGCAGATGATCCACAACTCAACTTGGACCATGTCAAAGAGTCCAACGGGCAAGAAATGGCAGAGCGCATGTAGGAAGAGCCTGGGTCCCTGAATGACCTCACGGAGCACATCTGCTTCACTAGCCAAGACTAGCTGTACTGTTTCATGAGAAAAATGCACTTATTTGTGTTCTCTTTGTTATAATTATCTTAAATTAGCCATTACCATAATTAATACAACATTTTAACTAGGTCTAGTACTACCAGATGACAGAGAATGAGGAACAGAAAAGCAGGAACTGAGGTTGAGAAGTTAGTAAGAAATCAGACCATTAAGAGGCTTAAATTTCATTAAAATATTCTGAAAAAAATAAAATGAAAAATGAATAACAATTTTTTTGACTATGAAAGAAAAGTGATTTTTAGTTTTTTTGGGGGGGTTGTAATTGCTTCAAATGGCATAAAGATATGTATTAGGGAGGTCAAGTGATAGCTCAGATACAGGATAACAACATGAAGTATTTTCCATGACACAGGCAGGCCAGAGTACTCCATCTTGCCAGTTCTACGGAAAATACCAATATTTTAAGTTGACATGAACTTATAAGTCCTGGCAAGTATCTCTTACTACAGTAAAAGGGACAAGCCATCCATGGATAATGTGGTAACTCTTGCCCAAACTAATAATTCCAATTGTAATCTAATTCAGAGCTTGGGATATTCAGTTTCAGAAAGCTCTGACTTTTAGCAAACAGTGGATTGTCAGTGTACAGCTTTTTAGATATGTGAAGAAATCATCTCTAAGTAACAGGTCATGAAAATTTGCACAGTTTTACTCAAGCAAGGGCAGAGTTAAAGTTTTTCTTCTTACACATCTTCCTACACTATCAGTTTACTTTATGGTTCTATATAAGTGAGAATAATAAAAACAATAACAAGGGAGAAGAACCTACAGATGTATGGAGAATCCCAAATTGTCACATTTTTAACAAATTAAATCTAAGAAGTATATAGGCCTATTTCCAACAGTATTTGCTTTTTTTCCTCCTCCCAATCTGACAATATCCTGTCCTCCTTCATATATAGAAAATTAAATATTAATTTCTAGGGTGAGGTGACCAACCATCCTACTTTGCCCAGGACTAAGGGATTTCTGGAGATGCAGGGCTTTCAGGGCTAAAATCTGGAAATCTCTGGGGAAAGGAGGAGGAATTGTTCACCCTATTCTAGGGTAGGGAAAGGAAGAGGGAGAAGGAGACCCATGTGATAGATTTAGAGGCATGAACATTGAGAATGTCTACATTTATAATAATCTCATTTAAAAGCATATTTCAGTTATAAATATAATGTTTACCTTTCTATTCTCAGCTTTGTGACTCTGAAGCTGGGACTTTGAAGATTGCATTTCTCCTTTATTAGCCAACCTCAGGGAACTGGAAGAAGATGGAAGGGACAGTCTCCTTCCAATTTATTGTTGTTACTGTCAGCATAGCCCAAGCAGTGGCACTTCACCTGGGCAACAATAGCTGGTTCCAGGCTTTGACACTCACAGCAAGAGCTTCATCGTGTTCTCTCATACGTATGCACATAAGCTGGACAATACTATCTTCTCAGCAATTTTAGCCACGACCCTGTAGGGTCCTTCCTCTGAGCTCTTAGGTTACTATTAGTAGCATCAATCAGGCACCTTCCTCTCCTCAAAAGTTTGAGAACCAGCTGTCTCCACCAAGCTTCTAGTTCCTGACAATCCTGCTTCCTACAGCTGGTAACTGCTCCCCATGATTACTACCTCTGCATTCCCTCAGTGTTCCTTTTTGCTTAACAGCCCTCCACACATGGATCCAAATCACTATGTTAAATTCTCTGTTGAAGTATGTAGTGTAATTTCTATTTCTCTGCCGAAACATTGACTGATGAAAACAGTCATTTGAAATGAAAATAAAATATTCCTATAAGAAATGTAATTAAAAGATTCTATACCCAAATATATAAAAAGTTACCAACCAATTAACTTTTAGGTAAGATTGTTTACTATGCCAGGTTTCTCCCAAATATGATTATGATTTTCTGATAAAAAACTAACCAACAACAAGGTCCTAATTTAGGAAAGTCCAATTGTGTCACTTTAAAATCTCATCAGCTGTTTGTACAAGAAATAAAAGCAAAATTATCCTTTCATCTAATATAAATGTAATTGGCTTATTTCTTAGAAAATATAAGAAAATGCTTACAGAAGTTTTATGCTCCTTAACTGTAAAGATGAACAAATTATCTCTAGAGCATATTTAATTTGTATAGCTTATCAACCATTTACTGTATGAAGGAAACAAAAATAGAAAGTTAAACAAGGCTTTCTTTAGTTTTCATCCTATAAGTGCTCTCTATTAAAATAGTTGGACATATATATTTATATGGTAATATTTTATACTTTTATTCTAGGCATATTTAAATGGTTCGTTGCTAACACAGAGGGTCTACTACCCCAGGCACAATTGTAAACTCTTTATTTACAAATTAAGTTAGTTACTCTACTGAGGTAGGATTATTATGTTTCATTCTACAAATGAAGAAACAGTGCACAGAGAGGTTATGTTACTTGCCTAAGGTCAGATAGATTTTTGAAGCTAGTAGCTAAACCTGCATAGCCTGGGTTCTTAATGAATGCTCTAAGCACCTGCAAGCCAAAGGAGCCAAACCTGCTCCTTACTCAAGTGGATGCTAGGATAAGCCATCTCTCTGGACATAAGGAAGAGCATGAACCAAACACTCATCATTTTAGAGAACACTACTACAAGTAAGCAAGAATGTAAACAACAAAATAATGTTATTCATCATTTGTAAGAAGGAATAGAATTGTAAAGAGAGATATCTCTGATTTGATTAAAATTAAAAATAAACAATGAGAACAACTAAATGCCAGCTGATAATCATAAGATAACACAAGCTACCCTACAGGGTAAACACTACCGTTGGCCTGTTTTACAGAAAACTCAGAGAGTTAAGTAATGTTCCAAGGTCACAGAGATGATAAATGGGGACCTTATAACAAACTCCAATTTGACTCCAAAGTCTATTCTTGCTCTCTATATAAACTGCTTTCCAAAACACTGAATTCCATAAAGTTAGGGACCACTTAGAGGTCAACATACAGTTCTTCCTGTGGAATGGTGGGCCACTTCAGGTGGCATCAGCGATAGACCAAGAACCCAGCCCCAACTGAGAGCTCAGTGAGTTTCTGCACTACAGAGTACGGTATTGATTGTTGTCAGTTCTATCTCATAACAGTGAGGAAAGGAACATCAAGCACATTTAATTGAGTACCTAAGTAATTTTAGCTTTTTGGAAGTGTTCCTGGATTGGATAAAAACTAATATTTTCTCAGCAATCTAAAGGGATAAATATCCCAGGAGGAGATACTCTCAGAGTGGTAAATATATTTCTGTTTTAGTTGTAAAAATGTTTAGTAGTGATGTGCTGGACCTGGCATTTACTCACTTGATGGACATTACTGTTTAATTTTCAGGAATTTTGAAGGCTGGTTGACCAACACTAGTAGCTTGAAACCAGCAATAGTGGCAGAATTTACACAATGGAAAACAGTAAATGTTACAGATAACTGGCCTCCCCACTTTTGGGAAAGCTAGTTGTTAAGTATTTAGCAGCATACCACTGCCATTAAGATTCTGTGACTGCTGAAAGTTACCAAAAGCTGACTATTAATAATAATGAACTTTAATCACAACATGGATTCCTTGTTCCAGTTCATAATTTAATTTTTTCCTTATTTCTTCTATGCTTCTGTGAATGCTCTTTCCCACTTTTCCTCTTCTCTACCAAGAAAAATCCTACTTATCATTTGCCAGGGTTTTTCTCTGCTGCCTTAATTCATAGCTTTTACTATCTTCTCATGTTTCTTCTAAACTTATAGTTAGTATCATGCAGTTTTTCATTTAATCCATTTCATTTGGTTTCCTGTATGTTAATTTTCCTTTCCAAATAAGTGGAAATTATCCTATAATGTATCCTATTATAATTATGGTGTAATATATTTATTTTAATTCTATATATCTCACAGCACAAAACATAGCTTTGTAGGTCCTAATAAGTAACTGACTGGGAAATTTAAAAAGTAAGTACAGTGAAAGACTGTAAAGGTTTTTTTTGTTTATTTCTTCTGATTTTTATTTACTTGGGCCTACCAACTTTCAACTTCTTAATGTCTTATCTTACCTAGTAAGTCCAGCTCTCTGCCTCTCCTCTTTTATATCTACACACCTGGAGAAAAAGACACAAACATGCTAAATAGTCACTGAACTTAATGTAGCCCTTAAGGCTTCTTGGCCATCCTATTATATATCCCTTGTTAATGTCTTCTACTTGGATATCTAATAGGCATATTACATCTAACATCTCCAAAAATAAGTTTCTAGTCTTCGTCTTTAAAACTGAACCTCACCAAATCATCCCCATCAAAATTAAGAGTAATATCATCAGATCAGTTGGCTAAAAACAGAAATTATTTAGCAAACATTTATGTGGGTTGATTGTCAGTTTGAACCAGGATTAGATGGGTAGTTATTCTACTCAGCTGATCTCACTCATGCATCTGAGGTTAGCTACCAATCAGAAAAGTTGGTCCTATTTGGAGGGATTGCTTGCTTGTTATCGAGAACAATGGGGGTGATTAGGCTACATATTTCTCATTATCAGGACATGTGTCTGGGCTTTTTTACATGGAGGGTCAGGGTTCCACATGAACAAAAGGCAAGCTCAAATATGCAAACACTTTTTAAATCTTACGTATTATTATTACATTGGCTAAAGCCAGTCACATGGCCAAACACAGATTCAGTATAGGATTATTTCATGGAATATTCTTCTCATATTAAAATATGTATTCAAAAATCAGATGAGAATAAATTGAGTCCATTGCTGCCATTAATCCACCCCATCAATCTTTCACTTACTCAGGCAAGTATTATCTTCGGATAAGCCTTGATGCCTCTTTGATGCATACCCCATATCATGTCCAGAAGGAAATCCCATGGGTTTTACCTTTATTAAAATATTTAATATATCCAGAAGCCAGTTGTTTCCTTTCACCACCGCTGATTCCCACTCATGCAAGTAATTGTCATTTCTCACCTAAATTTGTTACTATGAACTCATAAATAGTCTTCCTTCTCCAACTCACCCCGTGTCAATCTGTTTTCAACATTGTAGCCAGGATGATCTTTTAAAATGTAAATCAGATCATGTCACTTCTCATAGTCTTCCAATTATTTTCCACCTTAGTCACGGAAAAGCTGAATATATTAAAAGGTCCAACATTCCCTATAAATTCTGGCAGACTGATATCTTTTTGATCTCATCTCTTACCATATCCTCTCTAGTTGCCTCAGCTCTAGCTACTAAAGATGTTAAAAATATACCACTCTGACATATTGACTGTTTAAGTTAAAGGAACTTGAAAAACAGCAGGTGCAAATAGATCACTCTGACCTTCCTACTGATTCTTAAAAGCAAAAGATGCAATTCCCACGTGAAAGATGCAACATCCTTATCCTGAAGGATAAGAAGTCAAGACCAAAAGAATTTTGTACATACCTTGTAAAAATAATTCTTATCTTTTGAGCCTTCCCATATAATTTATTTGCTTCTTCAAACTTATCATTTTTTGTCCAATTTAGTATATAAGTAAATGACCCTAACTGCTTCTTTGGGTCTTCATTTCCTTAAGAGGGTTCTCATGCCACGTAAAACTTGTACTAATAAATTTGTATGCTTCTCTCCTATTAATCTATCTTGTGTCATTTTAATTTTCAGTACTAGCTGGACCTTAAGGGAATGGAGGTGGAATTTTGCCACCACTGCACTAAAATAGTCTCCTTGTCATTCCTCAAACTCATTTGCCACATTCCCATTCATGGAGTTTTCATTTGATATTACCTCTCACTCTGACACTCTTCCAACCAAATATCCACATTGTTCTTCCTCATTCCTTCTGGTCTTTCTATCAGCTTCCCACTACCCTATTTACTACTGCAGCTCCTAATTCTGCCTACTTGTTCCTGTAATAAGTATCACCATCTAACTGTTGTGCTTTTTAACTTATTTTGTTTATTGTCTCTCTCTCCTATCATTAGAATATGAATTCTATGATTCCAGGGATGGTTGTTTGTTACCATATTATTCCAAGCATCTAGTGTATTCCAGGTAGATAATAGACAATTAATAAACGAATGTTAGAATAACCATAGAATGAATGAAGTACTTACTAAATGATAGAAACTGTCCTCAATACAAAGGAATATGGCAGTGAAGGTCAAACTGAGTTCTTTTGGTAGATTGTATTATTGTTCCCAATTATTTGCTGTCCTCCATCTAAGAGGAATATAATCCTCACTCAATGTCATATGGCTTGCAGTGTACACCCAAGAAGGAAGATATTTTCTGTTCAATTGGCATCGAGTTTGGCCAGGCTATTGGCCATGGTGAATGGCATATAAGCAAAAGTGATACAGGCTATTGCCAAGGAGAGATTTAAGAGGCCATGTAGTTTCCTGCCATTACTCTTTTCTCTCTGCCATGAGAATAACATGTCTCAGATAGTGGCTGCTTCTTCAGCCTGGATTCCAGAATGAAGATAAGTAGAGCCTCAGTTGACCCACAGTTGACATATAATGTGAGCAAACATAAACCTTAGTGTTTTCAAGCCAGTAAAATTATGGGGTTATTTGTTTCAACAAAATAATTCAGAGAAAGCTGACTAATACAGTTCCTGACCTCACGAAGTTTACAGACACAAAAGGAAAGCCATCAAACCTACTGGAACATTACTTATGTTCTACTTAATTAAGTTTAAATCATAAAGGAATAGACTAGACATGGACATTTTACACACTGCAAAGAAAACAGAATTCAGGTGTCTCTGAAAAATGCTGGGCATCTTGCCCATGTTTCTATGATATGTCTTCATTCTGGCCAAACTCACAGTTTCTCACATCTGTTTATTTGATATACCTTTGTTCTTCAGAGACACTTTATGCAGATGCATGCCACTGAGTTGAAGAGGAAGATGTAAATTTGAACAACTTGTCACGATTTAGTGTGGTTCAGGAAGTTATATTCCTATTATGATACACGGAGTCATTTTAAACTTTTAAAATACTCTTTTATTTTATAGATTTTGATGTAAGTAGCTTGTCAAAGGAAAAAAATACAAAATTTTACATATGAAAGAGTCATGGTTTTAGCCTCATAGGCCAAGTAAATTTCTATGAATAGAGCCTCACAATGATTCCAGTGTATAAGCAAGTACAGGGATAAAACAGCAGGAGGGAATGCATGCAACTTCCAGCTAGAAAGAATTTCTGTAAGCTTGTACCTAGAAGTCCATCCTCAGAGGCCAATACGCAACTGATTCCAACAACATGCTTCTTTGTTCTTTGTTTGCCTGTGTGTGCCAAGTTTTACATTCAAACTCAAAGCAATTTTTAATATGTTATGGCACCAAAAAAAAGGCTTGGTATTTATTGAGTTACCTTGCTTCTCAGGTAATTTTTTACTATGTTATTGAGTGTTAAAATGAAAAAAAAAGTATAAAATATAATTGTGTCCTTGAGAATGAGCAAGAAAATAAAAATCTGGGTAAAACCAAGCAATAGGAATAAATACATAGTAGAGGATGATTACAAAATCCAATTTCAGATGTAAACTGAGAGGAAGAGGAGTGTGATGTGTCATGCATTTTTATATTTTTATCTCATTTGGCTCTCACATTAGTTTTAAAAATATTTTGTAGACAAGTGTTTGCAGGTAAGGTCTTTCTAGAAAAATACTCCTTGAGATCAAGATTTGTAGGGTTTTTTTCCCTTACATTGTAAAATACATTATATATTTTAAATGAGCATGATAATTAGAAAATAATATTTAATAGATATTTTTATGTTTTTTAGAATTTTATGTAATATCTGAAACTTAAAAGAGAATCTATGTAAAATATATGTAAATTATGAAGTAGAATAATGAAATGAAACCCTGAAGATAGACTACCTAACATGAACTAGTCTTTCTAAGATAATGCTGTCCCTACTATCTTGCTTTTTTTCTTATTTCATGAACCTGCTATCCAGGGAGGTAGCCACATCTCTGGATTTAAATCTTGTATTTCCTGATCACTAATTTTTTACTAAGCATCTGTTATTTATTCCTCATTATGTTTGAGAGAATGACGTGAAATCTTTCTGTGTAAAGACTTCATCTTTTTCCTTCTAGGTCCTACTTTAATGCATCTAAATTAACAAATTATTATAACAAAATAATATACGGTGCAATCATAATAATGTTGTACTTCAATGATTGGCTATAGAACTTTACTAACATAACCACACTAGAAATGTATAATTTTATCTCCAATTTAGAATAAATGATATTGATTTTGAAAGAAGATATGTTCAAAGTCATGTTGCTAGTAGCATAGCCATGTCCAGGACCCAAGTTACCTGACTAATATCCTGGTGGTGAATGGTTATTGAGCTTCCATTATATACTAGAAATACCAGGAATTATGATTAGCTTTTGATAACAAGCCATAGAATATGTACAGTCAGTTTTCTGTTGAAGAAAGTGGGACTCGGAGAAGTTAAGAAATTAATCCACAATCACAGAGAAGGAAAGAGACAATGCTGATATTTGTAGCAAGGTCAATATGACTGCAGAATACGTTCTTTTACTATTTAATTTTGTGAGTCTTAAGCTATTTTGTCAAGTAGTTTTTTTCTTAATATACTAAACATAGACGTTATAGGATTTCATTGAAGGAGGGCTTAATATAGATTTATATAATAGGAACAATTTTTCTTCAAGGAGTAAGCATAAGATTTGAAAATGAAAAGAACAGAAACTTAGAGGAAACCGTAAATGAAGGTAAAAGATGAAAGGGAGAACAGTAAAGAAGGTAGAAATGAGCAAATTGTATAAGGGGAAAACTGAATAGATTAGATATTGCCTCTACAATTCAGGAGCCATGGTGCTGAATGAGAAAATTTGATCAAATGTGAATAATTTTATCCATTACTTGACTAGTTCTATTTGCATATATCAGGATTCAGATATTTATTCAGATAAATTATAACAGTAACTTAACTACATGTGAAAACTCAACCTCAACAACTGCGATTTTAGGTCCCCTTATTTGCACAGCTTTTCGATTCATAGAGATGTAATAGTGTTTTCTGATCATCTATGCTTGAATAAAAGCCATGGTAGACATCTTTTTTAGAGTTCAGACAACGGCAATGGAGGAGCATTCTTCAAGCCCATGTCCTCTTCTGTTAGTCTCCGAATATAACATGGTCAGAACATCTCAAAGTGGTGTTGTTTCATCCACAATCCAAGGTTGCAAATTTGGGCAGGCAGTGACATAAGCTGTATTGTTAAAAAGGTTAATTAAGGTTTTAGTAGTTTAAAAAGTCAAATAAAAATATTCCAAGCCAAAGTAATAATGTTGGCAGAAACAGAGGGGCAAAGAAATGAGGGTAAGAATATTGTGGAGGATGAACACTGGTATAAAGGAAGATTTAAAATGATCTGGTAATTATTCTGAAAGTTAGAATAAAAGAATAATTCATTATTTATAAATAGGAGTATGAAATAACCCAATCTCTGTTAGGAAAACCTTTTATCACTAAATGATGAATCTTGTAGAGAGATAGGATATTAAAATCATAAGTTCTCTTTGTATTCAACATTTATGAAATGTGCTCATTAATCAAGCAATATTTAATAAGTACCTGATATATGCCAGGCACTTCTATGCCACAATGAAAAAGGTAATTATAATTCTAGCCCTGGAAATTCCATAGTATCATCAGAAAAACAGGCATTAAAGAAACAATATCAGTTGAAGGAATGTTATAAAAGAGGCTCAAGATTGTATGGGAATATAAGACAAAGTGACATTTTCTCACTAGAAACTCATTAAACAACTTCAATACCCAATCTCTCATGGATTCACTGCAGTCTGCTTTTTGAAACTTCTGACAAAATCATTAGTTGTGTTTTTTTCTAAATATTACCTCACTCATTTTATCAAACTAAATTTGCAAGAGTCAAATACCAAATCTGTAAAACCAATGTTATTTATAATGATGCCATTTATAAAAATCATGTTCAAACTCAATGTTAAAACATTTAGAAATTTCCGACAAAAAGCTACTGGGAATAATTGAAAATGGAAAAATGAGAAATATTATCTGATGGGGCAGGGAAGAGTATTTGGATGAAAGAAAGCAGAAACAAAAAACACAGATGTCTTTGAGTCTCATTCCCTCATTTGAGAATGAAAAACTTTGAGGTGTGTTTGAGGAGCCTAGAAAATGTATAAGGGCATGGAGGATTAATGTAAATGTGAGCAGATATTATTTCTCTGAACACCAGATATTCTTTGTTTTTTTCTATATGCAAGCTAGGATGGTATCATTTTATATTATTTCAAGTGTCTATCAGTCATTACCTAAATGTTGGATGGTTAAGTCAAAAACCAAGTTAAACACATGTGGAATTTTAAAAACCACACTCATAAAAACACATCCTAGTTTGAGAGCGTTCAGAATAAAAACAAGATTCCTTCTCAGCCTTCGTGGTCATGAGGCAAAGAGACTCTACTCCCAAGGAGAAAATTAGGTATTATGAAAACGGTATGATTTGGTAAATTATTTTTCCAGTGCTTTAATAAATCATAATGCTCATTGACACAATCTTTTTGACCTAGTAATTAATCTGTATATCTAACAGGATAGGTGAACCACTAATTTTGTGTTTTTAATTGACAAAAATTGTATACATTTTTCATGTATAACATGGTGTTTTAATATATGTATACATTTTGGAATCACTAAATCAAGCTAATTGACATATTCATTGTCTCACACAGTTGTTTCTTAGTGGTAAGAACACTATAAATCTACACTCTTAGCCATTTTCAAGTGTAAAATATTTTGTTATTAACTATAGTCACCATGATGTACAATAGATCCCTTCGACTCATTCCTCCTAAATGAAATTTTGTGTCCATTGACCAACATCTTCCCAATCCCCCCAACTTCCGGCCTCTGGTAACCACCATTTTACTTCCTGCTTTTATGACTTCAACTTTTTTAGATTCCAGATATAAGTGAGGTTATGTTGTATTTGTCTTTCTGGGCCTGGCTTACTTCACACTAACATAATGTCTTAATCCACAAACATGAGATATCTTTATATTCACTTGTGTCTTCTTCAATTTCTATCATCAGCATTTTACAGTTTTCAGTGTGCAGCTCTTTTCCTTGCCTGATTAAACTTATTCCTATGTATTTTCATTTGATTTTTAGCTATTGTAAATGAGGTTGTTTTATTGATTTCTTTTTTGGACAGGTAGTTCTTGATGTACAGAAATGATACTGATTTTTTTTATTTCAACAGATTTAGGAGATACAAGTGTTTTTTTTTTTTTTTTTTGATAGATGGATAACTTGTATAGTGGTAAAGTCAGAGCTTTTAGTGTATTTGTCATCCAAATAGTATACATTGTAAACTACAGGTAATCTTTTGATTCCCCACCCTAACTCCCATCTTTCCCACTTCCAGTTCTCCAAACTCCATTATACTACTCTGTATGACCATGTGTACCCATCATTCAGCTCCCACTTATAAGTGAGTGTATGCGGTATTTGTTTTTCTGTTCCTGAGATACTTCACATTAGGAAGTGGCTTCCAGTTCCATCCACCTTACTGCAAAAGACATTATTTCATTACTTTTTATGGTATGTATGTACCATGGGATCTTTATCCACTCATCAGCTGATGGACACTTAGGTTGATTCCATATACTACTGATTTTGTATGTTAATTTTGTATCCTGAAACTTGACTGAATTCATTTATTAGTTCTAGTAGTTTTTTGGTGAGATCTCTAGGGTTTTCCATTTATAAGATCATGGCATCTATAAACAGAGACAGTTTAACTTCTTCTTTTCCAATTTGGATGTCTTTTATATCTTTCTCTTTCCTAATTTCTGTGGCTAGGACTTCCAGTACTATGTTGAACTAAAGTGGCAACAGTGGACATTCTTACCTTGTCCTTGATGTTGGAGGAAAAACTTTCAACTTTTCACTGCTGTGTATGACATTAGTTGAGCTTCTGTTGTAACATATGGCCTGTATTGTGTTGAGGTTCATTCCTTCTATACTTAATTTTTTAAAGTTGTTTTTTTTTTTATCTTGAAACAATGTTGAAGGTTGTCAGATACCTTTGATGCATCTATTGAGATTATGCTTTTTTTGTCATTTGTTGTGTTAATGTGGTGTATTATGTTTATTGATTTGGGTATGTTGAACCATCATTGCATCCTAGGGCTAAGTCTCACTTGCTCATGATGAATGATCCTTTTAATGTACTGTTTAATTTGGTTTGCTGGTATTTTGTCTAAGAGTTTTGCATCTACGTTCATTAGGAATGTTGACTTGTAATTTTCTTTTCTTGTAGTTTTCTTGTCTGGTTTTGGTATCAGGGTAAACCTGGCCCTATAACATGAGTTTGGAAGTTCCCACCTCTGCAATTTTTGGGGGGAGATTTAAGAAGGATTAGTATTACTTCTTTTTAAAATGTTTTGTAGAATTCAGCAGTAAAGCTACTAGGTTCTGGGGTTTTCTTTGATGGAAACTTTTAATTACTAATTCAATTTACTTACTAGTTATTGGTCTGTTCAGAATTTCTGTTTCTTTATAATTTAATCATGGTAGGTTTTGTCTAGGAATTTATATATTATTTCTATGTTATCCAATTTCTGATGTACAATTTTTCATAGTAGTCTATTATGATCTTTTGTATTTCTGTGGAATCAGTTGTAATGTTTCCTCTTTCATATCTGATTTTACTTATTTGAGTCTTTTCTTTTATCTTTTTTCTCTCCTTACTTTTCATTATCTATTTTGATTCTAATCGATTTTTTAAAAAGCTTAGAAAATTATACCATTAATAAATCTTTGCTGATATATTAACCAATTAATCATAATGTGAACATGATCAAAATAATATCAAGAAAGTGAGAGAAAGTTAATAATTCATAAAGTAAATTATAGCAAATATAGAGAAATTAAGGCTAACATTCTCTTCTATGCTGCAAGGAGTGGCCAGATCCTATTGATTGTTGCTTTTATTTAACCTTTTTCCTGTTCGTATAGCCAACACTTAAAGATTATTTAAAAACTGGATCACTCGAAGACATTAGGTAACTATTTAAGTGAGTAGTTGGGTAGTCTTCTGCACTTCCAGTTGTGAAAGTGATTGATGTTCTTAGAATCTAAGAGTAAATCTTGTTGGTAGGCACACTTGAGACTTCAACTTAGAAAATAAATGTTGGCGAAATCTAGTAAAATATGGAGAATGACATCCATGAAAATGAATCAAGACTTCATTTCTTGAGTTTTAAAAACTAAGATTGAAAAAAGGAATACATAAGGAAATAAATTTCATAGTTTTACATAGTACACTTAGTTTTGTGCCTGTGTGCCTTTGTTTTAGCTTTTTCTTCTTTATGGTCATCTTTTTCTCCTCTTCTTCTTTATGAATTAGTGCTCTATCCTAAAGGTAGAGTAATAATTGCCTTCAATATTATTGTGTCATATACATTTATTATCACTATCTGACAGGTAGCTTTTATTATGCTCATTTCTCAGTAAGAAAACAGATGCCTGGAGAATTTTTTTGTGGGAGAGGGGCTTATATATGATAAAAGTTTATTTCTCATACTTCTGGAGGCTGGAAGTTCAAGATCAAGGTACTGACAAGTTCAGTATCTGGTGAGAGCCTGCTTTCTGGTTCATAGACAGTGTCTTCTCGCTATGTCCTCACATGATGGAAGGGCTGAGGGATCTCTCTGGACCTCTTTCATAGGGGCACAAATCCCATTCACAATGTATCTGTCCCCATGACCTAATCACTTCCCAAAGGCCCTGCCTCCTAATACCATCACTTTGGTGGTTAGGATTTTAACGTGAATTTTGGGGGAACACAAACATTCAGACTGTAGCATGTAGGGAACTATAGCAAAGGGAATTAGGGCCAAGAGACTAATATTTTGCACAAAGTTCAGGAAATTCCCAGCGCTTGCCCCATAACTTCAACATAGTATAGGAATGAGGCACCAGATAACCTTCTGTATTCTGTGTCTTCTGCTCTTCCAACAAATTGTAAAATGTTTATAGTTAATTAATATCCACAGTCTTCTTCCTACCTCCCCTACTATATCCCTGCCAGCAAAAACAAAACAAAATAAAAATGTAGATTCTACCATAGCATGAAATAAAAAATTCTAGTTATCTTAGACCATATTTCCATTTTCTCCTGATGCAGACTAGTAATCGAGCAAATAAAGTGATATAACCCATCTGGCATAGCATCTGTCTTGTGGCCAAACCATTTTAAAATGGTTTTCTAATAGGATAACCTTATTTATTCTTTTTTTAATTTCAGAATATTATAGGGATACAAACATTGGTTACATAAATTGCCCTTGTACTGTTTGAATGAAAGCCACAAGTGTGCCCATCCCCCAGACATGTTCATTCCACCCATTAGGTGTGAATTTACCTATCCCCTCCCCCTCTCTCACCTACTTGATTTCCAATGAATGTTATTTCCATTTGTGCACATAAGTGTTGATCAATTAGTTCCAGTTTGTGAGTACATGTGTTGTTTGTTTTTTCCATTCTTATGATACTTCACTTAGAAGAATGGTCTCCAGTTCCATCTGGGGTAATACAAGAGGTAGTTCACCATTTTTTAATGGCTGAGTAATACTCCATGGTATTCATATATCACATTTTATTAATCTGCTCATGTATTGATGGACACTTGAGTTGTTTCCACATCATTGCAATTGTGAATTATGCTGCTATAAACATTCTAGTGCAGGTCCACATCTCATCCAAAATCCCACCACTGGGTATTCATCCAAAGGAAAAAAAGGACATTCTATAAAAAAGACACCTGGATAATTCAAATAACTTATCAAAGTCAGGTAGCAAGTAGCAGAACCAAGAGTAACTCAAATTCTTTCCTCTCCACACTCCTCTGAATTTTTTGTCAATCACAGCCTTTCGCTTCTACCAGATACCTTATTTTTTCTCTTAGTATAAGAATTTAACTTTTGAGTTTGAATTCCTTTCATATTACTTTTACGGCATACTGAGTCCTCTCCCAACCTCCTCCCATGCCACATCTTAGAGACTGGATAACTACATTATCACATGGGGATAGTATTATTACGTAATATGGTTCATCATATTTGATATGTCGTGGAACATGATATTAATTGTTTCTTTGATAGTTTTGGAAGTTTGGAATGAGATATATTTTGATTAAAATAATATGAAATATATCCAATAGATTTGGACATACTTACCTGAATGTATGCAATAACCACAAATATCAACAACTCCATGGTTTGGGTTTTATCTTCAAATCTTTGGAAATAAGTAATACTTCTAATAAGGATGATTAAATGCCCCTAGATTAGAGAAATAGATCTTTTTACTTTCATTGCATTTTTCTTGTTCATATGATCAAAATTACAACAGTAGGGGGAAATAAATATGTTCGTATGTAATTCATTGATGTCTTTCTATTTTTGTGATTTCCAGTGAACATGTGTGTATGTGCAAGTGCATGTGTGTGTGTTTGCTACATGTTCTTAATCTGGTAACCAATCTGGTTCTATAACTTCCTTTTGAGGAAATCTCTTTCCAGATGATTCACATGGGATTCCTCCCCTAATGTCAGGTTTAGGGCAAGCAGGCAAGACTCAAGTCTGACCAAATGAAATAGAAAATTCTCTTGCACACAATGATGGCTAAGTGATGAGTATCCAAGCAAAGCCTTTGAGATGCAATGTGATGCTTCCTGGGGCCACTGAAAGAGAGGTACAGACTTGTGCCTGTTGGACTTGAATCTGGAAGGCTAGGGTCTGAGAACAAAGCCAGCATCATATATGTAGAGCCAAAACATGTAGAGAAAAATAACTCCTGTTGACAGCATTGGAGGCTCTGGATCAAGCTGCACCTGAAAACTTACAGCTGGACATTTCAGTTACATGAGGCAATAAAATTTTTTGTGTTGTTGTTTAAGCCAGTTTGAATTGCATTTCCTGTCATCTGCAAGAAATAATTTTAGCCAATCTAAAACAGATGACTTGGATACAGTGACCTAGCAGAACCAGGTTTACATTACTAATTTTAAAACTCAGAATTTCTAAGAAATGGAGTTCTGGTTTGTATAGAAAATGTAAAATAGTTTGGAGATGGGGGTATATGGGAAGGAAAAAAGTCAAAAGTATTCATGTCTGCATTGACATTGAAACATCAATAACAATAATATTTATAAAGTATATTACTATTTAAAACAACAAACAAGTCTGATGAAATCCCTGCACTCAAGTTGTTCATTGAAGCAAAAGACAATAAGGATTGAACAAATAAATAAGTGCAGTTTTGATGATTTAGTTAAGCATAGTTTTGATGATTTCTGGGAGAGTTAAATCATACAATGAGAACACATGGAAACCTTATGCAAATACATGGTGTTCAATCTGCCATCAGAGGATTTGAGGATAAACTTAGGTGAATGGGGTTAAGGGGTCATGCAGATTGGAGGTTGTTTTATTTAACGGCTATTGTTTTATTTGACAGCTATTGAAAAGTCCATATTTGATTAAGTCCTACATGCCATTCAATAGGGATAAGCATAAAATTTTAATTATATGAAATAAGGTCATATTAGGCTTTGAAACATTAATTAATCATTTGGAGAAGATATAATCTCCATCTTTCATGTTAATCTTGCACCCTGAATTTATTCATAGTATTTTGCATTTTTATAAACTATTCCATCTCATATTTTCAAGAGGAGTAGAATTCAAGGTAAACTGTTTTTTATCTTGTCCCAGCTCTAAGCAGTAAGAACCAGAGGAGAAGAAAAAAGTCCTGGAGAATAGTAAGAATGAATGCTCGAATATTTCATAAACTACTAAACTGGCTTAATCTCTCTGCTTTTAAAATCAGACATAAGGACTTTTTTTCTTCCTCTATAATTCACAGCACATTTGGACCATGATCATTACAAAAGCAATCAGAAGAAAAACAACAAATTGATGCCAAGGAAAATAGAATAGCAAACTAAGATTAATTACAGAAAAACATGAGTCATTATTCTAAAATTAGTTCCATTAAATACACAGAGAAATATACTAACTGTGAACAATAGGTAATATTTCATTGTGTTTTTTCTCTCCTTAGATTTCCTAAAAATGTAAAACATACACAAAAGAGTCTTAGGATGTGTCCATTCCTCTGTTTAAAATGAATGATACAAACAAACAAATATACAAACTAAACACCTTATCCATGTGCCTGGGGGGTTAGTTCAGAGTAATCTTTTACTCACATCCCAGATGTATGAGAGTGGCAAGGCATTGTTCCTTAAAGTGCATATTTTATGGAATTTAAGTCCTAGGATATTCTCCAAAACCAAAAGGTCCAGGAATGGAGGAGAAATGATTTCATGGTTGAATGCCATTCTTCTCTTAGGTAGTCACAGATAGTCAGCTCATTGAAATTGCCTAGAAATCTCTTGGTTTGATAAAGAATCTTATTTAGCTTTGTTAACCCAGTGCTTCCCAACTTATTTCTCTCTATATTTCTCTATATATCACTCTCTCACAGTTAGATTACACAGGAAAAGGAATTTTAGAGTCAGAATGCTTAGGTTCAAATTCTGGCTCTGCTACATACTAGATACTCCACCTATGATGAGTTGTACAAAATTGTTTTAAAATAATATTTTTAAGAAGATATTAACAGAAAAACTGAAGATGATAAAGAATGTACCCAGTTTCCTCTGTTATTAACATCATATGTTAGTGTGGCATTTTTAATAAATAATGAACTAATATTGATACATCATCATTAACTAAAATTATTACTTCATTCAGAGGTCTTTATTATGGAACTAATGTCCTTTTTCTGTTTGAGAATCCTAACCAGATTCCCACCTTCCATTTAGTTGTTATGTTTCCTTAGGCTCCTCTTGATTGTGAGAGTTTCTTAGATTTTCCATGTTTTTAATGGACTATCTTTATAGTTTTAGAGGAGTACTATTCAAATATTTTGTGGAATGGCCTTTAACTGGTATATGACTGAATTATTTCATGATTAGTGGGCTTATGGGATTTGGAAAAAAAGACCACAGATATGAAGTTATAATACATTTTAATCACATCATGTCAAGGGTACATGCTATCAACATGACTTGTTGTTGTTGATGTTGATTGACAATATGGCTCAAAATAGTCCATACACTTTAGAAGGAAGTCACTCTGTGCAGCCAACACTTAAGGAGTAGAGAGTTATGCTGAACCTATTTGAGGGTAGGATATCTATATATTAATAATTTTTTGTAATTCTGCACAGGATATTTATCTCTTCTCCCCCATATTTTAATTTATTCTTTTATGTGTATCAGTATGGCATCTTTAATATTTATTTTATACTTTGAGTTATAATCCAATACTACATTATTCATTTTATTGCTTAAAGTTTTCTAGCTTTGGCCATTAGGAGTTCTTTAAATTGGCTCTTGTATCCCTTTGAAATCTCTATCATCTACAGAGTTTTTAATTTGAGCATTTCCTTACTTTTTGGCACTATAAAATTCTCCAAGCTCATCTTTACTCAATACTAAGGATCCAAAAACTCCAATGACCTCTTTTATTAGAAACCAGGATATGGGGGCTAGGTGTCTTGCTTGCTAGTGGGAAGTCATTACTTTTATGCCCTCTCAGCCATCAGAGCATGGAAATATATATGTTTATGCTAATCTGTGCATGTGCACTTACATATAAATATGTGTATGTTTAACCATCTGTGTCTATATTAAGATAAACATGAGTTCATTCTGATGTCTCTGACATAATCTATTACCAAATAAATTATTCGAGTCTCCTCTTGTTTACCTATAAATTCTTGTGATGAGAAATCTGGCTTCCATCAACTGCCATCCACTCACTTTAATTGTTCAGTTTCAGTATACATGTATAGTGATATCTGAATTGTTAACCTATGCCTTATGAAAACAAATTTTATCAACTAGGTTCCAGTATTAATGCATTGTTTCTTTGTCTTTAGTCTTATAGGCTCTACTCATTTTCAAATTACTTAGGTTAGCATCTATTCCTCTACCCTTCAGTGTAGTTGTTTCATAATTAATAATACAGTTAGAATTCTAATAGTTTCACACCTAAGGTTCAAGTCTGTTACCCAGCGTGAGTTGATTTTTGTGAGAGGTGAAAGGTGTGGGTCTACATGTGGCTATCCAGTTTTCCCAGAACCATTTATTGAATAAGGATTCTTTTTTCCAATGTATGTTTTTGTCTGCTTTGTCAAAGATTAGATGGCTATATGAGGATGGTTTTATATCTGGGTTCTCTGTTCTGTTCCACTGGTTAATGACCCTGTTCTTGTGCCAATCGCAAGCTGTTTTAATTAC
The DNA here is from genome assembly GCA_963574435.1 of Cheirogaleus major. Taxonomy (NCBI): domain Eukaryota; kingdom Metazoa; phylum Chordata; class Mammalia; order Primates; family Cheirogaleidae; genus Cheirogaleus; species Cheirogaleus major. Next base: position 781 of record CAUYPO010001895.1, on the reverse strand, counting down.
AATAGCCTTGTAGTATAGTTTGAAGTCTGGAAAATTGATACTTCTCATTTTGTTTTTATTGCCTAGGATTGCTTTTGCTATACGGGGTCTTCTCTGGTTCTATATGAAGCATAAAATTATTTTTTCTATGTCGGTGAAAAATGATGATGCTATTTTAATAGGGATTGAATTGACTCTGTAGGTCACTTTGGGTAGTATAGACATTTTAACAATGTTGATTCTGCCAACCCATGAGCATGGTATGCTCTTCCAACTGTTTAAATCCTCTGCTATTTCCTTCTTCAGTGTTTCATAGTTCTCCCTGTAGAGTTCTTTTATCTCCTTGGTTAAATATATTCCTTGGTACTTTATTTTCTTTGTTGCTATTTTGAAGGGAATTGAGTCTTTGATTTGGTTCTCACTTTGACTGTTGTTGGAGTTTAGGAATGCCTCTGATTTATGTGTATTGATTTTGTATCCTGAGACTTTATTGAATTCATTTATCAATTCAAGGAGTCTCTTGGTTGAATCTTGGGGTTTTCTAAATATAATATCATCAGCAAAGAATGAGAGTTTGATCTCTTCTGCTCCCATTTGGACACCCTTAATTCCGCTCTCTTGTCTGATTACTATAGCAAGGACTTCCAGCACTATGTTGATTAGAAGTGGATATAGTGAGCAACCTTGCCTTGTTCCAGTTCTAAGTGGGAATTCTTTCAATTTTTCCCCATTAAGTATAATGTTGGCTGTGGGTTTGTCATATATGACTTGAATTATTTTTAGGTAAGCCCCATCTATGCCT
>CAUYPO010001893.1:0-10798 GCA_963574435.1 Cheirogaleus major | reverse complement strand
AAGCAGAACGCTTGGATCTTTGGCTCCTGAGTCTCTCTTTGTGTTGTTGGCAATAAGCGGGCTGGGCCAGGGATTCCTCCAGCTCGATTTCTCACAAGGCTACCAGGTGCTAGCAACTTACTAACTTTTTTTTTTTTTTTGAGACAAAGTCTCACTCTGTTCCCCCGGCTAGAGTGCCATGGCGTCAGCCTCGCTCACAGCAACCTCAAACTCCTGGGCTCAAGCGATCCTCCTGCCTCAGCCTCCCGAGTAGCTGGGACTACAGGCATGCACCACCATGCCTGGCTAATTTTTTCTATATATTTTTAGTTGGCCAATTAATTCCTTTCTATTTTTTTTAGTAGAGATGGAGTCTTGCTCTTGCTCAGGCTGCTTTCGAACTCCTGACCTTGAGCGGGCGATCCTCCCGCCTCGGCCTCCCAAAGTGCTAGGATTACAGGTGTGAGGTACTGCGCCTGGCCCTTATTAACTTTTTTGCTATGCATTTTAGTATGATCTTACTTGTTAAAATGAATATATGTTTGTAAGTAAAAATTCAGTCAATAAAAGCAGGCACTAAAGATACTAAGCATTCTTCCCAAATGCAAAGTATGGTGGTATAAGGTACATGCCCAGTAGCTGTGCTGTGGCCTTTCATGTCATTAGGAGCACTTGGTCAGGCCCTTGCAAGTTGGCTTGTGCTGGTCTCGATGGTTATAAGGTTAGGGCTATTTCAAGAGAGGCATTTGATGTTCATGCGGATGTTTTAAAGGTACTGAGCTTTTAAATACACTCTTAAAAAATTAGGTAATTTTAGAAAGAAATTAAAGCTTTTGGGTATCCTTGCCAAGATTAAATGTGAACAATTAAAAAGGTAATTGGACTGAAACTGGGTTAATAGAAACAACTTTTAGAGCTAACAGAGTCACAGGGAAAGGAGAGCAGTTTGCCTGTGGAGCATCTAAGACAGCGTCTGACCTTCCTGCCCATCTGTCACCCTTCTAGCTTTTTGTTCTTCTCTGTCGATTCTTCGGGATTACATTGTTTACAAACCAATTCTGACCTGGCAACTCTGCATCAATGAAAAGGAAGAGAAGAAAAATACTCCCCTTATGTGTCACGGGGACCAACCCCAGAGCTGATGGATACAAGTGATACTAAAATGATATTTTGAAAATAGGCCAACTGACTTCTTAATAAAAGGTAAGTAGGTTACCACATCTCATTTTTTTCTCACCAAGTAAGATGTATAGTTGTGTAGCACAATGCTGATTTTCCATACAGCTTTGCAATGAACTGCATTCTTTTCTTTCCTCAAATTGATTAATTACTCTGGGTTTCAAAGAGGGAGAACTTCCTGGCACTTTATAGAAAAAAATTAAAAAAGCCTGCCTGAAACTTTAAAAATGAGGAATTTGTGAAGTGCAAAGAAGGAAAGGAAAGAAGGAGGGAAGAAGTAAGGTTCGAAAACTCACTTGACCTATACCCCTTTAGAACCAAAAGTTACCATGGTTTTCTCAGCTTTTTTTGATGTTCATTTTCCTGCATTCAGATCCCTACCTTCCTGCTTCTCTCCAAACTCAAAAACCGGTAATGATCCTGCTTTTAAAACACATGTTTTATTAATAAGAGTGAGATTATTACTGTGTTTTTCAGCTTGTGATGTTGCTGCAAAAGGCAGGCAGCTCGTTTGATTTTATCTCACATACGGCATCTGAGTTAATGCCATTGAATTCAAAGAAGAAGGCATGACCCCGGAAATATGGTTTCACCAAAAAGGTAAGCATTTTGCATGGTCCCTGTTGGTTGCGTAAAGTAACCCAATAATTAATGTTGTTTTCCATTTAGCAAGTCTTCTCAAGAGGACGTTTAAAAAAGACCTGGTTTGAAAAGTGTGTGTGTATGTGTGTGTGTTTTAATTCAAGCAAACAATCAACAGGCACACAATCAACATGGATTGTGTAAATACGGATTCTGGTAAACATTCAGAAATTTAACACAATGCATTAATACTTAAATTGTTACTAAGGCCTCTTAAAAACATCCAATCTATTATTTATCCCCCTCTCTCCCCTACCATTATTTGAGCAACATTTTGAAGTAGTTTCTTTCATTTTTCGATCTCTTTTTCTATTTTTTTCAAGTTATTGCTTTACATATGATTTATTTATATTGGCTATTGTGGTTTCCAAACATCACAAGGCTTATGTTTATGCATTTAAATCATCTGGGACTCCACCAAAGCAATTGCTTTCATCGCATTCTATATTCATCCTTTCCATACCAATGAGTTTCTAGGAGACTTTCCACAAGGTCCTTGGAGCCAATGCATTTTCCTGCAATTTTATCTGGAAATGATTTAGGATTTGAGAATAAAATCCTTTTTTCTTGTCATAAAAAAAAAAAAGAAAGAGAGATGATCATATCTAGCATGACTGAGATCATTACAAATTAGATAGGCCTTAAAAGATCATGTCCATACGTAAAATTTCCATATTTTTACAAAATCTCAGAAAATATAGTATTTAAATTTTGTTAATTTTTTGGTGGGTATACAGAAGGTGCAACTCTTCTATGAGATGATGGCTAGCTTTTCCAAGTCACAAATCTTGGTTCACATTCCTGGCAGAAATGGTTGGGGTAATCCATCTTTGATGGCTACACTTGAAAATATTAAATATCAGGTCTTAAGGCTTTTAAAGTGATAGGTTTGATTTTAATTTGCTAACTCCTTCCTTCAATGTCTCATTTTAAAAAGAATTCTCCTAAAATTCACTCTCATTTACACAGAGATTAATTAAACCAATTAAAGGTATAGACATGTGACTCTACAAATTAAAATTCAGGGATTGTTCACAGCAAAAAAAAAAAAAAAAAAGGTAAAGTGGAATTTTGGTAACCTGTTCAAAATCTAACCTATTTAGTCCTGGTTTCTCTAATAGGAATAATTTACTGAAAACAAAACAAAAAAAACCTAGTTGAATTTTATGTTGAAGGATAAAAGGGAGACTCATGGGGCCTGGGGTATTTCAGATGGAGAGTACCAAATTTCCATTTGCCAAGTGCATGGGACTTTGAGTGACCATGTCAGCTAATCACCACGAGGCAAACAAATCTCAGCAGGATTGAAATGTCTGTCACTTGAATGGTGACCCCAAATTATTGGGTCTTAATAATAGGATTTTTAAAGATATTGTTGCCATTTATAATTTGTGTCACTGATTTATACAAGTACATATAGTCAACATTATCATTCACAGATCATGCATATATGAATCTACTTATTTGTTAAAATTTATTTGTAACCCCCAAATCAATATTCACGGTGTTTTCATGCTTATTTGCAGACACGCAGGAAGTGGTGAAAACTTGGAGTTGCCCGACGCCCACGTTCCCAGCTGAGGTTGAACAAAGCAGTGCTCTGCCTTCTTGTTCCAGCTCTTGTACTGTAAACAGATATCCTTTTTGAGGTCTATGTAGTGCTACATTTTTCACACTTTTGTGGTTTTTGTTGGTGATTTTGCTATTTGAAATGTTCCTAAGCACACATTTTATAGAGAAAATACATGCGTTAGATAAGCTTCGCCCAGGCATTGGTTACAGTGCTGCTGACTGTGAGTTTGATGTTAACTAAATAAGATCTCTTTAAACAAGAACTCACATAAAATAAGATTATGTGTTGAAATTGATGAAAACGTGACCAGAGGCTCACAGGAACCTAACCTGGTATTTTTCCTTCAAGTAATTGTTTAGCATTTGCTAATTACGTGTTCACTGCAACTTTATAGAACATAACTACTGCAAATAATGAGAAACCACTGTATAACATAGCATTTATGATAAATTAATTGGATTGAAGGATTTATTACTTTTATTATTTACTTACCCTTTTTGAAAGAAAATTAAAAAGAAATTAGAAGTATGGAGAATAGTACCAAGAAAGGCCACAGGCCGGGCGTGGTGGCTCACGCCTGTAATCCCAGCACTCTGGGAGGCCGAGGCTGGAGGATCACGCCTGTAATCCCAGCACTCTGGGAGGCCGAGGCTGGAGGATCGCTCGAGGTCAGGAGTTCGAAACCAGCCTGAGCAAGAGTGAGACCTCATCTCTACTGAAAATAGAAAGAAATTAATTGGCCAACTAAAAATATACATAGAAAAAATTAGCCGGGCATGGTGGCGCATGCCTGTAGTCCCAGCTACTCGGGAGGCTGAGGCAGGAGGATCGCCCGGGAGTTTGAGGTTGCTGTGAGCGAGGCTGATGCCATAGCACTCTAGCCCGGGCAACAGAGTGAGACTCTGTCTCAAGAAAAAAAAAAAAAAAAGAAAGAAAGGCCACATAACTATCACATCAAATTCTCAATGAATATTTTGTTTTATTTAACCTCTTTTTAAAAACATAACACAAAACATTACAGATAAAATGGAAATTCCCCTTGTTCCATTACTCTATTCCTCAGAGACAACTGCTTTCATGAATTTGTTATATGTCTTTTATTCTATACCCTGATATACTTATGTATCCATGAGCCAGATATGCTCATAAATGAACTGAAGATGTTGTCCTACCTTTTGCTATTTTCATTGAGCCCTTTGCTTTTGACTTCTAGCTATCATGCTCTAAATAACTTCATCTCATTCCTTTTAATGGCTCTATTCTGTCACATGAATATACCACAGTTTATTATTCATTCTCCAATTGATGAATATTTTGGTTATTAGCAATTTCTTACTATTTTAAGAAGGGCTAGAATGAGTACCTTTGAATGTTTTTCCCTGTGTACATATGCAAGAGTTTTTTAAAAAAATCATATATTCCTAAAAATGAAACTGCTGGATCAGAGAATGAACATATTTGATTTTAGCAGATATTTCTCATTGGTTTCCAAATGTTTGCGCTTTATATTTTTATACTCAGTCCCTGAGAACCCAGAAGAAAATTATATAATATTTACACTAGACTTTCTGGAGACCTTTGTCTAAGTAGCTCTAGGCTGGAAGTCCCCAGCCTCTTTGAAGATGGAAAGTGGGGATTCTAATCCATCTAGAAAGTTCGTAGGTTTTACCATGTAAGGCTAAGATTGAAGTGACCATTAAAAGTAGATTTTAAAAGACTATTTAAGACATGGACTATGTTCATAGTAAAATGTTTAATTTAAAAGGAGCAGGAAACCAATTTGTTTTACATTATATCTTAATTTTGTTAGTGCACGTGTATCCAACAAAGGGTAAAAGGAATGATAAAAGTGATACTAATGATAACTGGTTCTTTTGATTGATTTTTTGGTTCTCCATTATTGTGTTTTCTATATTTTCTTGGAATATGATTTTATTTTATTTTATTTTTTTTCCTTTTTTTTGAGACAGAGTCTCACTTTTTGCCTGGGCTATAATGCCGTGGCATCAGCCTAGCTCACAGCAACCTCAAACTCCTGGGCTCAAGCAATCCTCCTGCCTCAGCCTCCTGAGTAGCTCAGGCTGGTTTCGAACTCCTGACCTTGAGCGATCCTCCCACCTCGGCCTCCCAGAGTGCTAGGATTACAGGCGTGAGCCACCACGCCCGGCCGGAAAATGATTTTATACTCAGGATAAAAGTAAATAAATACTAAAACAAACAATGCTAATTAAATGATAAAGTCCTAGTTTTTATCGAAATTCCAAAACCTTAATACCTAAACCAGTAGCGTCCTATGATTACCACCTCTATTGCTTAGCTCTGGAAGAATACATGTTCAAGAGATGAGTCAGGTGTATATACTCTATTACTAGTTGGCATTTCAGCCCTTAATTCTTCCCCTAACCTGGTGAGAGAGACTGAATTGTATAATGAGTCCTAAGTCTCCACTTTAATTCTACATCACTTTTCAAGGTTGAGTACCAAGCTGGAAACCTACTACCCATTTTACCAGACTAGCACAGTGAGTTGGAAGAGGGGAAATATTAACAGCAAAAAATGGGAATTATCTATCAGTAAAGGACTGGCTAAATAAATGATGTACTATTACCAGACATTAAAAATCATATCACATCCTCATATATACTGGTATAAAAGGATCTATGAGTCATAATTTCAAGGGAAACACAAATTTATGAAACAGAATTTAAGAATATGAAATTCTGCTAGGCACGGTGGCCTGTGGTCCCAGCTACTCAGGAGGCTGAGGCAGGAAGATCCCTTGAGCCCAGGAGTCTGAGGTTGCAGTGGGCTATGATGACACCACTGCACTCCAGCCTGGGTGACAGAGGCCCCGTCTCTTAAAAAAACAAACAAACAAATAACAGAACATGAAATTCTATATCGATATATCTATCTCTGTATATAGTTACAAAACATGCACATAAATGCATAGAACATTTTGGGAAGATATCCCTCAAATTGTTACTAGCTTCTGAGGATAGAAGCAAGATTTTGAGGGGTGGGGTGTATGTGTGTTTGTGGGGCTGGAGTGGGACTTTAACATTTTACTGTACTTATGAATTTTAAAAATCATTTACAATAAAACTGTATCATGTTTTGCTTGTGTAATTATAATTTAAAGGCAAAAGGAAACACATTTAAAAAATAAATGTGCTTTCAAACTCATAGGAAATTGGAAAATGAAAAAAAAGGAAAAGAAGAAAGGGGGTGTGGAGATGAGAAGCCAGGTATAAAAAGAGATAGTACTCATTCATTCAAACGATTATCCATTGAGTGCCTTTATTTATTAAGGCAGTTGAAAGATGCCAAGATGAATCAACTTACTATGTCCTTCTAATCCCGGTGACATCTCTCTTTTAGGTTTCATAATTCCCTTATCCCTCTCTTTGGTGTATTATGTTGTCCTTTGTCCCATATCATATTCCTTTCATGATTATTTTCTGTTATAAGAAAATTTCAATATTATTTACAGCTAAACCTACATCTCTCCATCTGTATTAGTCAAAAGTAAAATTTAAAGTGGAATCTATTAAGTATATTTAGTTCTGACCTATAGCAGCTGCAAAGATTTGTAAGTTGCTAAGATGTTAGACTATCCCTGCCTTTTCCCTTTGCTCTGTAAACTGCAGGAGACAGCCACCTACGTGGGAAAGGGTGTCATCTGTGTGTTCTTCCTGCATCCCTCTTCCTTCCTCTGACCTCTGAGCTGGCCCTGGCCTCATGGCAATAGCAGAAGGAGTTGTGAAAGTCCCTGAATCTTTTGCACTAGAAAAGAGTGGTTTCTAAGCTGAGTCTCCAGCCTTGATGGATTATTTGTTCCTCACTATAAAATCCTCAGCCTAGCCTTGGCTACTCAGGACTTTCTTTACCAGTTAACAATTCCCTGGTCACTTTTCCATGAGCAACACAAAAGACATGAAGTTAACTCTTTAGATTTTCTGCTGTTGTCATCATACATCTGGCCAAGGAGAGTTGAGGCTTCTACAAGGTTTTTGGCACATGCCTCCTCCCATCACCCTCTTTCAGCATGCCTGCCTCTTGGCTGCCTCACCTCTTGGCAGCCTGTGGCTCCTCGGGGGCTGGAGATAGCTGTTGATTGTTTTGTTTGCTTATCACTTTCCCATCCTGCTTCTTCAGATAACATCACTCCTGCTCTTTGTGTGATCGCTCACTTTTTTCTTGTCATCCTGGTGGGCCTCCCCTCCCCTCATATGCAGTGATGGTCATATGGCCCAAGCAGGGCCCATCAGAGTCTGATTTGAACTTTATATGGCGGCATGTGGAAAAGAAGTCATCCTCTGTGTACGGGCCTGCCGCCAGGGCTTCCCTAAGCCATCTTCTCTTCCACGTGAAGCAGCTGATGTGTGGAATGAAACCAAGAAGAAACAAGCAGGGATGGGTGATGAGGGGGAGAGAACAAGTCCTAGTGTCATGAAGTCCCCCTCTATAGGCCCTGAGGCCTGGTTTCTGCAGCTCACCTTTCATCCATGTGAATTTCCCCAGTATCCTGCCCAGGTAACGGACCCAGTGCATCTCTTTCCCCCCTCAGACTGGTTTGGATGGGGTGCCTGTCCGGGTGCCCAGACTAATATAGTCATCTCTTACTCAGCTGCCCATCATTGCCTGTCCTTTCTGAGAAGAGTCCAATTTTCAGATGATTCTATCTTACTCTCTCCATGGTTGGCTTTGTCTCTTCTGGTTCCTTTTCTGAGGCTTTTCTCCCTTTTTCCCAAAGGGGCAGCCAGGACAATCTCAGCTGGTACAGGTTTCCTTATAGGAGAGATCTGCCATTGTTGAGAAGGTGCTTGTTGAAAGCCACTCCCTGGAAGGAGATGAGCTTCCGGAATCTAAATAAAGGAGAATGATTCTGTAGAGAACAAAGAGCAAGGGTCCCTATGGCTCCAGGGTACAGGAGATAGGGAGTTGATTGGTGGTCAAGGAATGGCCTATGAAATAACAGAAGACTGCTCAGTTCATGACGGGGCCTCTCACTTCAGTTATTAGACTCACAAAATGCTTGGGTATGAATGACATTTATGGATATAAATGACAGTGTGGAAACTGCTAAAAGGTCTAGATCTTCTGTAACCTGGAAGCACAAATGGGTGGATGGTGGTAAAATAAACTCTAGGAATCTGCAGAAATTTTGGGTTATACTTGAATACGAATGCAGATTTAAGATTCAAAACAATTGAACCACATAAATAGTTGGTAACAAGGTGTGAGAAACCCCTGACATCTCACTTTTTTTTAAAAAAAGACACTTTGCTAAATTTTACTTCAGTGATCTTATAAAAGGCTATGTCTTGCCGTTAGCTTGCATTTGTTCCTGGGGGCAAGTTCTCTAAAAGAGTAACTATATCTGTTGATATATGAAAACAGGCTGTTAGGACCACTAATCTTGTCAGCAAAGAAAAACATAGCATTCACATGACCAATAATCTCTTAATGGCATCTAGAAACCTAAGGCAAGAGAAGCCATTTGATTCTTTCCAAAGTGGTACACTGTCAGGAAATCCACAAACAGGAAAGGTAAGTGAGTATCATGCTGCTGGATTGGAGGGCACTGTGTGTATGTTAGTTCTTTACCTTCTGCCACATAAAGGAAAAGCAAAGATGGGTGAAGGTAGAGGCATGTGAAAAGAGGCAGTTTGTCCCAGTACATTTATTGCTTGCTAAGAAGGGCGGTCCAGCTCTTCTCCATTGCTCTATAAAACCTTTGAGCTATGATTAGGCCATTGTACTCTAGCTCAGGCAACAGAGGGAGACCTTGTTTCAAAAAAAAAAACAAAAAAAAAACCCTGGGTCTTGCCAGGTGTGGTGGCTCATGTCTATAGTCAGTCCCAGCCACTCAGAAGACTGAGGTGGGAGCATCACTTGAGCCCAGGAGTTCAAGTCTAGCGTAGGCAACAGAGTGAGATCCCATTTCAAACCAAACAAATAATCAAAAACCAAACAAACAAATAAATTAGATTGTTCAATTAAAAACATCTGGATCTTTACTCCACAAAGCAAACAAAAACTCTACAATGGTGAGTGATGAACAGACGGGACCATGAGAATTGAGTCAAAATGAGTAAGAACAAAGGGCGAAGCGTTTGTCTTTGGAATATGAGGAGAAAAGAGGACCAGGGCAAAATAATTTGGGATCATAAAAGTTTAGTGAGAATAAACGAGAAAAAGGCCAAATTTTTGTTTCTATCCTTAAACCTTGGTCGACAGACTTAGTATAGTTTGGTAACACTTGATCAAGTTAGCTATTTTTATATACAGTTCTGTTTTTATTTTACTTATGCCGAAATTTCCAAATCAAGCAAACCACATCCATGGCAAAAGATTCCTGTTTCTGCAGGAGCTTAACCAAACCATGACTCTTTTTTCCTGGTGTCAAGAGAACTTCTGTTTAAGTAACATGGCTCAAGAGGAAATAACCTGTCTGGCATTAAATTAAAAACCTAAAAATATAGCAATGATGGTATGCTATACTCCCACTCACAGACATCTTTGCTCTTTTCCTGTTTTTCTAGCAATTCGTTTTTTCTTAAATTTAGGTGGATAACGATGTGGGAAGCTGGAATCTAGAGGAACCATAGTAACTTTCATTTCTAGCTGTGAAGAGGAACATGCTTGCTTCCCAAGTGACACCCCTCCCAGCACCATGATATCCACGGGAGCAGGGACTGCAGAGATCACGCAGGCAGCACTTGGCAAGTGTCCAGGCTAACAGCTGGACACTTCCTGCCAACGTGTTCTAGAGCACTGACCTCTGGCATCACCTGCAGTGGCCAAAAGAAATGCGTAGGGTATTCCCAGCACTCTGGGAGGCCGAGGCAGGAGGGTTGCTCAGGAGTTCAAGACCAGCCTGAGCAAGAAAGAGACCCTGTTTCTACTAAAAATAGAAAGAAATTAGCTGGACAATTAAAATATATATATATAAATTAGCCGGGCATGGTGGCACATGCCTGTAGTCCCAGCCACTCGGGAGGCTGAGGCAGAAGGATCGCTTGAGCCCAGGAGTGAGGCTTGCTCACAGTGAGGTTGCTGCAAGCTAGGCTGACACCACGGCGTTCTAGCCCGGGCAACAGAGTGAAATTCTGTCTAAAAAAAAAAAAAAAAAAAATTCGACATCCATTCATGGTAAAAAAAAAAAAAAACTTTCAGCAAATTAATACAAGATAACTTTCTCAAGCTCATAAATGGCATCTACAAAAAAATACATCTGCATGTGCATATAAAGCCTGAGTGTTTTCCCCTGTGGATCCGGAGGAGGAGGACAAGCATGTCTGACGGCACCACCCCCCCGACATCGCACAGGAGGCCCTCGCCGGTGCAATGCGGCGTCCACAGAGGGGAAGGAGAAACCTAACAGTCTTGATACACAGACAACATGATTGCCTAAGTAGA
>CAUYPO010001891.1:37500-62626 GCA_963574435.1 Cheirogaleus major | reverse complement strand
GGGCAAGGTGCTCAGCCCGTCTGGGTCTGAGTCCTCCCATGATGTGCTGGAGGAATCCCAGCAAAGACCACCTCCATCCTCTCCCGTCCCCAAGTGCCACGATTCGACCACTGCTGTTGACTCTAAGTGCCCATGTTTGATGATAAGTGGCCTTTACTCATCGAAGAAACACCCGGATGGAAAGATCCGTACGCTCTCTTAGGAACTTGCACTCTCCAGGCGGGCTAAGCCCTGCCTGCTCAGCAGACCCAGGGCCTTCCATGGAGGCATCATTCTGCGGCTCCCAGGAAGGAAGGACTCATACGTTGGTGCTGAAGGATGGGTAGGATGGACTGATGCATTCGTTCGCTGTCTGGCTGGTCCGTCCATTCGCTCGTTCACTCGCCAAACATCTTCTCGGGGTCTAGCCAGTGTCAGGCACTGTCCAGGGCAGTGGAGAGAAAAAGGGAAGTCGCCTCCAGCTTCTGCTGCCCTCTCTTTAGCCCTCGTGCCAGACCATGGGGCTGGGGAACAGAGGTGGACGCTGTCCGTGGTGTTGAAAGGGAAGAACCCAAGAGTGGCCATGAAAAGGCTCCTAAGAAAGACCGGCACTCGGCACTAAGAGAAGTTCTTGGAGGTTCTGGATTGGACTGGGGGCGGGGGCACTGAGGGAGTGGGGTGTGCAAAGGCAGAGTGGAGGGACAGGAAGCGTCCCCGGTGGAGCGGGGCGAGGCGCAGGGCTGAGCAAATCGCTTCTGACCCATTTCAGAGATAAGAAGGAGAAGCTCAGGCCCCGGCAGGATGCATTAGTTTCCCAAAGACCCACCCTGGGTGCTGCCAAGGAACCCTGGAATCTTCACCTTTTCTGGGACTGTGTGTTCGTTCCCTGGATGACCATGGGAAGAGCCGCGGGAAGATGATTCTGGGGTGAGATGGGTATCTGAGCAGCTTGCCCTGCTAATAGGTGGTGGTGACAAAAGCCAGTGGAGGGGCTGCTGCAGGGACCATGTCCAGAGACAGCACAAGCAGGACCTGGAGTCGGGGAAAAGGGCAGTGCCAAATGGACACTGCACTGTGCCCTTAAAGCTGTGGTCTCCAACTGCCCCGCCAGGAGGTCAGCAGCAGCAGCAGCAGCAGCAGCAGCAGCGAGTGGAGGGAAGCTTCATCTGCATGTACAGCCGCTCCCCATCGCTCGCATCACAACCTGAGCTCTGCCTCCTGTCAGATCAGCGTAGATGTCAGATTCTCATAGGAGCGCGGACCCTGCTGTAAACTGTGCATGCAAGGGATCTAGGTTGTGGCTCCTTATGAGAATCTAATGCCTGATGATCTGCGGTGGAGCTGAGGCCATGATGCTAGCGCTGGGGAGTGTCTGCAAGTACAGATTGTCACTAGCAGAGAGGTTTGAGTGCACAATAAATTTCAAATGCACTTGAATCATCCTGAAACCATCCCCCCTCTCTCCGGTTCATGGAAAAATTGTCTTCCCATGACACCGTGCCCTGGTGCCAAAAAGGTTGGGGACCACTGCCTTGAAGAACCCACGGGCAGACACAGAGGGGACTTCTGCCTAGTGACATGTGATAGCTGGGTGGAGCCATAGCTCCAGGGCCTTTCAGGGAGCCCTCCTCTTCTCCCCTCAGTCCAGTAAGCAGCAGGCATGGAGGCGTTTTCCTCCCGGTTAGAAAGCATATATGTGTGGGCATCCTCCCAAGCAAAAAGGGCTGGCCCTGACACTGCCGGTTTCTGACCCTACTTGCTCATCAACACGCCAGATTTCTGAATCTTTACTTCCATGGCGATTTCTTATCCATTTATAAAGAAAGTCCAGGCTTGATCACACGAGACTCCGTAGACCACACACACACTACAGAGTATATAATTAAATGATCACACCTTGCAAAGTTGACCATACTAGATAAACAGATGATATATTATTATAAGGAAAAATATAATTAGTCAAGTAAACATATATGTATGTCACAGTTAACTGAAACATTAGTTTCCTATAATAGGTATAAAATTAATTCCAAATGAGAAAAAAAATTTTGTTTCTTTTAGAATTTGTGGTTTTTCTATTTTCTTTCATTTCAACCCTCCATTAATATGGGTCAACTAGCTGTCAACTGTATTTACAAAGATGTTTATATTTTCAGTTCCGTATTTCTGAATTCAGCATGACTCAATCTGATAATTAACAGCCCTTAGATTATATATAATGATGAGGAAACATCTAAACAACCCCAAATCAATACCTGAAATACACATACGAAGATGAGCATGAAAGAAATAGATGGACCAAAATCCATCGCTTTCTAGACTAGGCTAAGGATTAATACATTCTGGAACATTCCACATGTAACTTCATCATAGGATATTTCTGAAAGGAAAAAGTCTTCATTGAAAACCTGCAGAATTATCAAGTTGGGCCCAATAAGACTCTTGCTCTTGAAGCGGAACGCGATTACTGCAGCTGCTGATGACGTGCCGGGCCACGGCGCCAACATCGCCTGGGAACAGGAGCAAAGTCCTGTCTGCCCAGCGGACGCGTCGTGTCCAGGGAGAGAAACATTTTTGTGAGCTGGCATATATATTTCATATACATCCTCAAAAAACAGTTCTCGATAGCTTCTATTGTTCCAAACTTCCTCAAAAAGAATTTATTTGACTACAGCCCTTATCTTTATATTTTAGAAAGCAGTGTCCTGTGACTGGTTTTTAAATGCGACCAGAAGCCCCTAGGATTTACTTTCACTTTGCCTGCACTATCGCTCTGACTAAATAAAATCTTTTGTTATTACCCTTTTCCATTAAAATAAACAGGAAATACAAAAAAAAAAAAAAAACAGTAAAGCCTGAACATTTCAAATAAACACAGCAACAAGTACGTTTCATGATAAGGTCACTGATATTTTTCACACTTCAAAGGAAGGACAAAGCTGGGGCTCGCTGCCGTGTGTGTGAGTGTGTGAGCCCACACGCGTGAGTGCGGCTGTTCCGCTGTGTCTTCCTGCTAATTACACTGACTGTGGAGAACACGGGTAAAATCACAGCAACGGCTTCACCTCTGCATCAGAAACCCGCCTGACTAGAAAAGCCTTAAACACGCAGGCACCGGCTCTCACAGGCAGAACGAGGGGAAAGATGGTTTCCAAAATGAAATACCAGGGAATATCATTCTTTTCGAAGTGAGATAACTTCAGGGGCAAGGCAATGCGTGTGACTGAATCCAGCATCTGTTTTAAGGCATAAAGGCCATCACATGTTGTGGGTTGTGCAATTTGCTATTCAACCAACTTTCTACAAAAGCATGGCGAAGTGGCATGTTTAAAACCAAGGGCAAAGGGACTCCGCTCACTGTGAGCTGGAACCGCGGCCCTCGAGGCAGTTAGCTCCTCGCCCAGCGCAGAGGGCGGCACTGCCTGCCCCACGCTGGGACGCAGCCACGCCGAGGCCCCCGGCTGCACAGCCTGCGCCTGGCCACGCGGCCACCCTGCTGCATCTGTCAGCAAACACTGGCGTTCGGGGAAGGTGGGCAGTAGGTGGTAAGCTGAAGCGGCCACTGAAAAGAAACTATGCGCCAGGTCACCAACCCTGGGTAGAAGTGTCTACCAAATGCTCTTCCTGAACAGAAAATTGTAACTGGGCACTTCCATCTGCTAGAGCAGAAAGATTATTCAGAAGCCACATACACCACCAAAACACTGCAGGCTCGAACTTGGAATAAATCCTCCACTCCCTCTCACTCTACAGCATTTTCAAGCAGGGCTTTAGTACTCCATTATTGTGAATGTTCTTTGGCCCACAGCAAAAAATATTGACAAAATTCCGCTTTTAAGACAGTTATTGTCTCTGTATACTTGATAGCAGCCTTCAGAAGTTCACCTGCTAGCATTAAATTCTTGAGTTTGGGTGAAAGGAGAGAAAATTTGCCACATCTCAAGCTCTTCTGCTGTAGCAGCAGCAAATCAAATTATTCTTTCAATTAAACTAGCTTTGTGCCTAAAAGAAAAAAAAGGCCACAGGCTTTCTTCCCTTGCTCAGAGAACCGAAGCCATCACCCTCTTAAACCCTATGACTCGGGCATGATCTACATGGCTTAGCATTCTCGGATAATACAGCTCATAAAATTAAATCTACTCTCAGAGATTTCAGCATCACTGTGTGCTCTGAGCTTGCAGGCAATCAAGGGATCGAGAGTTCTGCATTGGGGTGCATTTTGATCAACCTGATATAGGAATATACCCCTGCCCTCCCTCCCTCTCTCTCTGTCTCTGTCTCTCTCTCTCACACACACACACATACACTCTATCCCATCCAGGTCTGTGTGCCAACACCATAGAAACCAACGACACCCCATCAGGGGTTTAACAGAGAGCCAGGGATCCTGTTCTCACCCCCACTCCTCCGAGGTGAGGAGGGACCCTCCCACTGCGAGACTCAGGGGACTTCCTCACCTTCACCACGGGATGCAAACACCACAGCAAGACAGCCCTGAATAGCACATGCATCTTAGTCAGTTTCCTTCTGAAGAACTAGAGCTGGTCTATAATAGGAAATGCCCAACGAACTAATGCTCTGTCTTCTGACTTTCCTTTCAAAATGTCTGGTTTAGTGCAGCAAAATGAGAAGCTTGGTTTACTACACACTTTCAAGGTAAGGAGGCTTCAGTGGCTATCGACATGCACGGAAAGGTGGTGAGGTCATGTTTACAGGAGAGAGAGGGGAACAGCCTTTCCGGGGCACTGTATTTGATTCAGGCAGTTGTATCAGGGGAAGTCACAGGCAAGTGCTAACCAAGGTTTAACACTCAGAATAATCAGGACGACACCGAGCACAAGGAAACACAACTTTTTTCTGTTATGGTGCATAAAATGGGCAGCCTTTAGAGAACTTGATGTCTTTTGTTACGTGTCAGGATTACTAATAATTTTTGATAGAAATTACACAACAGTGACTTTTTATAATGAAGCTGCGGATGAGGAAATATAAGAACACCCGCACCTCTAACACCTGCCTGAATGAGACCAGAACTTCCAGACTTGAAACATAAAATCTGTCATTTGACTAAACGAGTGTTATAGGGACAAAGGAGGACATTTGCTAAAATAAATCAATCAGAATAAAATTAGAAAACAAAAATTCAGAGCAGTTTTAAAAATTCTATATTTTTGTGGTTATCGTAAGGAGACAGCTCACGTCTAGAGCCCCTGGAAAGCTCTGACCTTTCCCTTTTAACAGAGCTTCATATGTTTAAAAATGGAACCACAACGCGGTATCATAAAAACTTAGAAGATATCCTTAATAACAATTAAATAGTTAAAAATTAACACTGACATACCCTTAAAAATCCAAGGATTCCTATAAATGCCTTCACTTTTAAAAGACACACCTGCAGAGCGCGTGGCTCTGTTTGTTTCCATAGCTTAGGTAGCGTCGGCTACTTTCCTGAATGCAACTTCTAAAAATACCAACGTGGAATTCACCTCCTCCCTGCTCTTCTCTTTTTTACCTAAAGGCAAGAAGTAAATCCAGTTTCTCTTCACAGATTGTAGGCCTGGTTTTAATTTGTGCAATAGTCCTTTTGATAACAATGCTAGTTAAAACATCCATTAAAAGTCTGTAGCAAGCATTTAATGGAAGGAAAATCTAATAGGACTCCACTGCAACTCCTTCATTAACTTTTAAAAGAGTTCTCTTCTATAGTGTTAGCAGGGAGAGAGGAAGAGACGGGGACGTGGGCAGAGAGAGAGAGAGACAAAGAGAAAGACAGGCTGACGGAGAAAGAAACTAGGGGTGGAGACTGGGGGAGAGAGAGAAAGGAGAGAGGGGAACTTTCACATGTTTAGGGCTGGATTATAAATCTTTGAAAAGAATCAGGTCAACTATTCTTTGTTTTTTCAGCCAACTCTTACTACATGAAGACTTCATTTGTAACCACTATCCACTATCTCCAAGTTGCAACAGGAGGACTTACAGGGAAACGCATCCCCCAGGACACACTGGGAACCGAAGCCAACACTGCATGGAACCTTCAGAGTGCAAACACCCCAAAGCATTTCTTAAAAGCAAGGGTTGAAACAGACCCAAGATTGGCGAAGCAAACCTGGCAAAGAAAAGGCTCACCATCCCGACGTTCGGACCCAACAACACGTGCCGTCCTGGAGAACGCCCCCAGCCCACCTGCCCGACAGTGGCTGTGCAGTGCCACTGGTCCACTGAGGCTTGCTATCAGTCTCGGGCAGCAGCTCATTGGTTAACGCGAGGTTTTTCCGGCACAGGAGTGTTGTACACAACCGTGTGAGGGCCCCCGATGGCCGAGTTCACCACCGTCAGAATTCACTGGGGATCAGGGAAACCCGGGATGTCTGACATGACATCCCAGGTGCCACACTCTGTCCTGAACCTGCCTTCTGCTTCCCGACCGGACATCGTAGTCCACCAACCTCATCCCCCTCCCACAAGCTTTTCCCAACATAAAGCCCCACACTTATTATGGCCTTTCTTTATCTACTGGAAATTTATCATGTCGTTTTTATTAGGATTTTTTTTTTTTTTGTAGTGTTACCAAGCTGCACGGGGTGTGAACAGTCTGGCCCTCACTCTGTTTTTCCCATAAGCCCTGTTCCCTTCAGGAACATCCATATTGGGTTATAACTGAAAAGCCTGCACTAAGACCCTATTATTAATAATTTTCAGGAAAGGCAAAACCATCCCACTTAAACTCAAAGGACAAGTAGGTACACATAAAGTACATAAACAAGCTTTTGGACTTTTCAGGCTAACTTAGGGTTGCTAAGTCAAAAGATGTTCATTACAGGTGAAAATATCCGGAGTTTGTGATTCTTCTAAATCTGAACATTCCTCGGCTATTCGTACCGAGTCTGCTGACAAATGCTGTCGCAAACGTGGCGGGCGAGGAGCCTTTTCCAACGCTACCTACAAGAGTAAGTCCGCACTTTGTTCGCCCTTCGAACAACACTCAAGCCACCTACTCGACAAAGTCCCGGACCTCCTCGCTTCCCCAAACCCCAACCCTCCTGGGCCAAAGAGGCAACTTTCTGGGTTCTGATTTGCTGTAACAAGGGATCTGGAATTTTCCTGTAACATACATCACTTTCCACTTCGTTAAGAGACGTATACTTGAACATCTTTCTCCCCAGCGAGACACGTGAGCTCACGGAAGGCAAGATCCGTCCCACTAATTGTGGCACTTCTCAAAATACCTAGTAGAAGGCCTTGCACATGACAGACACTCAAAAATGGTTGTTGGAAGAATGAACTGGAAACCAAGTGAGCTATACCATCCTAGTGTATGAATGACGCCCTTTCTCAGGGGTGATGTAAAAGTCCAGGCAGAGTTGAAATGGACCAGCCCAGGTAAGCTGCCAGACCTGCACTGCCCCTGACTGGCCTTAGAACCCCAAGGAAAGGTGCCTGCCAAGCCCGGCTGCAGCCCTAGGCTGTGTTCCAGGTACTCTGCACCAGGACCTCCCTGAGCCACCTCTAGACTTCACGGGGCCCGTTCCCCACGTCCCCCAGGCCTGTCTTCCTGCAGGACCACAGCACCCCCGGTGTGCACCCCAGGGGCAGCCAGAGCTGGCATGCAGGTTAGAGTGATACACACTCACTGGCAGGCCCCTCATGAATTGGAGAAAGACAGAACTAGGAAGGGACATTAAGCGATGAATTTCAAGACTCAGGACCCATAGATATTAGGGACAGATCTGCCTTAAAGTAATGAATAAGTATAAGCTACTGAAAAGCCAAGCATTATGGCCGTGAAATCCAAGCAGCAATTAGTCACCAACTCTAATGACGATAGTTCTACTGGCATTTGTGCTATAAATGCTAGAAACCCTATGCAGGAAAATTTCTCAGCTATATGATATCTACAACTGATGCCACAGATACCATCTACTATTTTGATTGAAGATGATACATTATAACCCAAGTCAAACAACTTTTGCTACAAAGTTGTCAAATTTCACCGAAATGTATTCAAAACGACAAATGATACACCCATTTGCTGACTTCGGTTTACTTCAAGATGTATCACTGAATTACAATATTGCAAGTTTCTCAAAGATGGGCAATCTGTGTCACCCTCCCCACTTGGTAAAGTCATAGGCTCCTTGCAGCTGATTAGTAAACCCCTGTTGGTACAATAAGTCCCTACTAGGCTCTGTCAATTCCTTCATATGTCACTGTGGGACTAGCAATAGCCACAGTCAAAATACCAAGTGGTCAAGATGATGCCTTGTTAGTTGGTTATTATCAACAATAACTATCAGTTATCAATAATTTTATCAAACCAAATTTTATCAAACAGTTGGTCTATTTACAAAGCATCCTGAGCTTGTACATGATTCAGAGTTGGTTAAATCTCTACCTTACATCTTCAGTAAAAAGCTGTTGCCCAAATGATAAGACAAAATACAATTTTTTCTTTTAGTATCTGTAGTGGGTTGAACAGGGTCCCCTAAAATTTATGTCCTCCCAGAAACTCATAATGTGACTTTATTTGGAAATAGCGTCTTTGCAGATATAATTAGTAAAGTTGGGATGAGGTCACCCTAGACCAGGATGGGTCCAAAATCCAATAATTGGTGACCTTGTAGCAAGAGGAGAAGACACACAGAGAAGGAGGAAGTCATGTGAAGACAGAGGTGGGAGTAACGTGCCACAAGCTCAGGAACACCAAGGTTCTGCCGGGAGCCCCCTGAGAAGTGAGGAAGAGCCCTCCCCAGTCTTCTGCAGGAGTACAGCACTGCTGACACCTTGACCTCAGACTTCCAGCCTCCAGGACTGGGAGAGAATAAAGGTCTGTTGTTTATTGGTTTATTTAACTACTAAACTCCCCTCCAGTTTTAACTTTTATTTATTGATTATGAGCATCACTGAATAAGGAAGCAAGCAAAGAAATCAGTGAGAGAACTATAAACAAATAAGAATAAATATCATTAGCCCAAGTATAGAATGAAGTGGCCAGTGTGGTCCTCACTGTCCCCAGGCAGAGTCTTGTCCACATCAGCCCCACGGCCCAGGCTCCCCCTGCCCGGGCAGGCAGGTGCCCATACACCTCTGGGATTCCTCACTGGGTGCGGGGCAGCAGGACCTGCCCTGCCCATTCAGCAGCACAGTACGCAGCCACCCAGGTGGTGCAGGAGAGCCGGGCCTGGCCAGCAAATACCACGTGTTCTGAACTGCAAACTCACTACAGGGCTATGCTTTTAAAAGGAAGGGGTGGGGACCAAGACAGGACAGGTCTTCTGATCCCAGGGATGCCACAGGACTGCGGGAGCAGGCTCTGGAACCCACAGGCTCACGTGCTGCAGAACCACTCAGGTACGTCCTGCAGAGATGGCCCACATGCACAGGGAATGTGTGTTGCTCGAGACAGTGCTCCCAGACCACGCATGCTCCATCAGTCCCTATCGCCTGAAGACAGGGAAAGACTGCCGGTGCAGGGGCCAATAGGAGAAGCCGTCCCACAGCCAGGATGTGTCACAAGGGTCCTACCTGGGACCTGGGTCCTGCAGGTGCTCGAGTCAATGTCACTGGAGTGCAGCACGGCGAATCCCATCTTCCTACATCCAAACACTCACTTAACAAGGGAAAACACTCTGTAAATGAGCCACTGTTCTGAATGCATTAAACTAAATAGCAGGTTTGACTGGCTGTTAAAAATTATTGCGTGACTCTTAACGAAATTGAGTAGGTTTGTGTTTTGTAACGGTTGCAACTTCGTTCAAGGGGATCCTCTTGTTGAAGAACCTCACGGTAAAAGAGAAAACACTCACACCTGGAGCGGGACCTCACACCGCAGGACACAGCACACAAGTGACCGAATCCTTCGGATACGCACCGGACCTGAACCAGTCTGTAAACCAGGAAGTTTCTTAGGGAGGTTGTGGCACTTGAAGTTCTAGACTTCATGTTATCTAAACAGCTCACAAAAATTCCAAACTTGGCCAAAGAAAAATGTAGCAATGTCTTTTTCTCTTTAAAATCTAACTCACTATCTTTGAAATGTGCAGAAACATCACTTTCAGGGTGATAGTGACACCCTCAAAACTATGTATACGAGAGAGAAACAGAGGGCAGCCATTCAAAACAAAATTCCATACTTAAGAAAGCAGTAAACAAGTTTACATTTGCTTGGTAAAACTTCAATATGTTTTTTTAAATGTTAAACTCTCCAAGGATATTTATGTTTCCTAAGGTCAAAAGTTCATCATTTATCTTTGAAGGATAAATTCTACCACTGGGCTCAAGGAGAAGGCATTCAACGCTTTAATCCTATTTTTCCATATTCTTAACACATAACAAAGAAAAGCAGAGAAACAAATGACAACAACCCTGCCACAGATGTAGAACCATCAAGAAATACAGGGTTTTTCCAAAACAGAGGACACCCTGGGCTCCTATCTGGAGCCCATGCATGTTGTCTTCTCACTCGATGCTTTCGGGCCATTGCTTCTAATCCACGCGCGAATGTCCCATGCAGGAGAGAAGACACTTAAAAATCCACTTAAAAAAAACAAAAGATCTGGGACTTTAATCTCATTCAGGTGCTATGTTCAAGGGAGTGAGGATTTTTAAAATTTTTTTAGAGATGGGGTCTCAACATATTGCTCAGGCTGGACTTGAACTCCTGGGCTCAAGTCATCCTCCTGCCTCCCAAGCAGGTGGGACTACAGGTGCACACCACCATGCCCAGATGGAACTTTTCTTTTTAAATAACCAATAGTTTCCTGAACATTTAATTTTGTAAATTAAACCAAGTGTGTGATCAAGGTGCCCATGTTCTTCCATAATGAATCACTGCCTAGTGCTCCAGGCACTGTATGTATAGCGATGAACTCAACAGACAAAAACCCTGTCCCCAAGGAGCTTAAATTCCAGAATAAATTTTTACTGGTATTATTATTACCACTATTACTATTACTATCATTATTATTAGATATTGGCACTTTGCAAAGGTACACTGGAAAACAGCATAACAGAAGAATGCCACATTTGATATTTTATAAATGAATAATTAAATTCATCCCTTAAACACACTTTTTTATAATCTAACAACCTCGAGGTGCAAATGCGACTTTGGGAATATCGTTAAAAGAGATGCACCTTGACAGCCTGACAGCTGACTTTCCATCTTCTCGTCCGACTATCATCCTTTCCCAGATGAGAGGCAGGGGGAAGACACAGCCATGAAGCTGCATGTTTTAAAGAAATGGGAACCTGTTAGCGTTGGTCTGCCCAAAGAACCCTGTCCACCTACAGTAAGGACTCCTGGGAGGTCACGGGCAAGCACAGCTGAGACCCGCACACCTGGTCAGGTGGGTGGACTGGGATGCAACCACACCCTGGACAACAGCAGGCCCCAGGTGGTGCCATCACTCTCAGAGCGTGACATGTGCATACTTTATGTCACACAGAGCTTCCTTAGGAGACACATCTCGATGCAGGGCTGAACAGCAGAACCTGAATACAGAAAGCACCGAAGCAGCCGCACCAAGAGAGGCCAGCCCATCTGATGACGGAAGAGACGACGAGAAGGAAGGAAGTGATTGTACAGACCCTGGAGGAAGCGGGGACAGGTCTCTCCTGCCACGGCAAAGGCACGAGGAGGGTCCCTGGCAAATCACGTGCGGCAAAGACAACCAGACAGGCGAGATAAATTGGAAAACGGATTTTTTTTTTTTTTGCTTCCGATATTCAATCCTGATAACATTTATTTCATTATGCAATAAAACTTCTACATCTACAGGATGCATGATAAAATATCTTCTATAAAGTTAATATTGATAACCACTTTAGTCTTCAAAATACTCTCACTCCACTGTGAGATCCATTACCTCAAGGCCCTTCTTGGTTATATTTCGTTTTCCTAGCACTGTCTGGAAACAAGCAGGTACTCAAAGTCAGTATTTCCTGGATTAACAAACCAATGAATGAACCAGCAATTGAAGAAATAAGCAAATAAACGCTGGGAGGTAGGAATCGGAGCCAGTGATTACAGTCCCGATTTACAGCTGAGAAATCTAGCACGGAAGGAGAAGCTGTGACCTCTTCAAAGGTACAGAGGCAGGAAGTCCTGGTGTTGGGATGAAAGCCGCCCTAGCGTTCCTCATCCAACAGCACCAGTGGACAACCTGGCCTTCCCCCTGGAAGGTTCCAGAAAGGTAATAATGAGAGTCAGAGACCCAACACTGTGTGTCAAGAAGCCAAAAGGATTATATGCTGAATGTCAATATTTATTTCTTGTTTACGCCCCCACCTTGTTCGGAGAAGGGTTTAAGGCGGCTTGATTTACGCTCGGGAAGCCCAACGATGATTGAAGCCGCGCGTCCGCGTGCAGCGGATGACGCGTGGGCGACGCCGTGACACACTCGCTGCTCACGAGCACCGGGCACCCCGCGGTGCCAGGGTCGATGCCTTTATTACAAAAAAGTAAAAAAACTAATAATTATTACTCATCCAAAGCAGTTTTTCAATAGACAAAAATCTTTCACCGTGCTGGGTCTACAGAGAAAATGAAATAAAAGGCACCGCAGTACACCACAATATCTGAAATTTATTGTAAAACCCATCTAAAATATCACAGAAACAATTTCTCCCTCGAGTGTTTTATGAACAGCAAATGGGAAGAGGAAAAATATTTTTACTGATACCCTTGAACTAAGTTTTTAGAAATATGTGTGTGTGTGACTATGTCATATTTAACAGAAAAGTTCATGGAAATACCCAGAACCACATGCGTTTCCTTAATTCGGGTCGGTAAACAACAACCAAGTAGCATCAAAACACAGTAATGAAGGCCGTCTCATATACAGAAGATGCAAAATTTAATGGGGGAGGGGGGAACCCTCCCAAATAACCGCGCAAAAGCCCTGGCAAAGCAGTTATTATTCCCAGCACGTCCACACTACCCCATTCTCCGGAACTATATTTATTACAACTTATTAGATTTGGGGGCAATTGTCCTCTGAAGAGTGCAAAATACTGCAAAATAACTTTTAAAACCGTGCAAAAACTTTACAAGCAACACTTCTACAGCTGAAGTGTCACTGGAAATTGCTGGAGGGGGTGGGAGGGACAGACAAGGAGGTGGACAGAGAGAAAGCCGCAAGGGAAGGAAAAGAAAGGAAGGGGTGGAAGAGAGGGGCGGGGGGGGGGGGTGCGCAGGGAACCAGCCGCTGTGGTTTCAAACACAGGGCTGCAGGCTGCCCAGCTGCTCTGGCTCCAGCTGCAGCCGGCCCTGGGACCAGCCCTCACATGGGCACTGGCCACACCGCTGTTGGCATGCAGAAAATCAAACTTGCAGAAAACATTTCAGCTTCTCTCTGTGTGGGGAGGAGCCCACCTAAAATTAGCATCTTCTAAATGATAGTAAACAGAATACGAAAGAGAACAGAGCCCCCAGCGCGGCCTTCCACGTCAAAGAGCTCAGAGGACAGCAAAAAAGAGACACAGAGATGGGTACGAATAACTCACCACTCTTGCATGCCACCGAAAAAGGGTTTATAAAAGCATTTTCAAAATCGATCAATGAATCTTCCAAACCAATTGCATAAAGAAAGTCTTCCCATCCGGTGATCTGCATCCTCCCCGGGGTGGGGGGCAGGCGTGCCAGTGTTCACAGAAAAAGCACTGCTGTGGGCACTTCAACAGTTCCAAGCATGAAACAGTCTTTCCACGTGAAAGTACAAGGAAGCACAAGATAACCCCTCACAAAAGGAAGATCGCTAGTAAAGAGACTATCAGACCAGCGAATGGGTGTTCTCTGCACAGGGTTCTTGAAACCCTCCAGAGCCATGAGCTACTGCGGATTTCCAATATCAATGCACTGGGCTGAAATAAGAAACGATCCCAGCACATCTGTGATTCTCAAATGTTAACTACTGGTTTTCCAGAACCCATATACATAAGATTGGTGTAAATTTCAGTGTACTTTCTACAGCACTGAAATGATTGGCAAGGCGTTCTTTTCAGCTTTGTCACTGTATGTATATCTCCACCACGAAAATCGGCAGAAGCACACGGGAATGTTGTTAGGGGAAATTTTCAGTTTTTCCTTCCTAAGTACATTGTAACATGAAGTTCAGATTCCCCCAAAAGTGAGAAAAGACTGCACTTTACAAGACACATGAGAATATATTTAATATTAGGAGTCAAATATGTTTCTACGGTTCAATGTTTTAAAGAGATAACCAAATAGGCTTTGAGAGGCTAGAGATACAAGTAACATCACTTGTACACAAGAGTGTGGGAGGAAACTCCTGCAACAGAGTAAAATATGAGACCAGCCCCAAATTCCAGAGCTGCTGAAGCTGCGGCCAAGGTCATTAACTGTTCCCAAACACCAGTCGCAGGCAGGCCACCAGCCCCAAAGAAGAAGGGACAGGCAGGCCTGTAAAATGGGTTTGTGCACCAACACAGACCCACAATTCCTTCGCCACCAGCAGCCCTGAGAACTAAAAGAGTTTTCCTGACTTTTTATGGCAAATGAACTCACTGGCAATAAAACCTGACCAGACCCGGCGTGAGGTTACTTCTGGTCTTTCTTTATTACCCTAAGTAGTATGAATATTCATCTATTTCTCTACAGAAAAATGTCATGTTTCATTAAGCTGAGGATGTAAAATACACAGTACATGCACTGAATTTCCTCTCGAAAATATGAAGAATTCTGAATTCCAAAACATATCTGGCCCTGCGGATATCAGGCAAGGGGTTGTGTGTGGGGTCTTCCTTCAAGAGCGAATGCAGTGGGGACATCCTCCGCTCCCTTCACCTGGAGTCCTGGAACAGACCTGGCATCTGAGACACCTGGATCTAAAACCTCTCTTTTCCAATGCGCAGAACTATCTGTTAGAAGGAAATGTTTCCAACACTTAGAAATACCTATCCAATGAATAAATGAAAAAAATTCAACGAAAAGTTGAGTAAGGCAAATCTAATTCCCAAATTAAACTTACTTTAGAATACCCAAAATACATACCGAACGTCTGACAGCTACATGGTCTAAGTGTCCATCAGCAAACTCAAGCCAATCAAAGCATCCAGGTCACTTGAATTACCTAGTATATGGCATATGGTTACCTAAAATTTGGCCTTATAAGCATAAACTTCCTATGTAGATACATTAAAACTCAACTGAGAAACAAAGTAACGTTCCTGCTTGATAGTATCACAAATGATAGAAATCGTACCTAAATTATTAAAAATAAAGCGTCTCATGCACTTATTTTCCCTACTAGGGATAACTTTTGAAGCCCTGTTAATATCTAAAACTATGGGGTACAGGCAGGAAACACTGTTCACACATTAGCTAACATGGAACAGGTAACCAGAAATGTCCTATTCATGTCAACAGTGCTGAAGAGACTCAAAATGTTCTGGGGTGGTAGACAGAAACGCAAAGACCGGGGAGCAGCCCCAAGTTGGGGAAGGACCAACACCCGAGACTCACAAATGGCCTCTGGAAGGAACCGTGGTGACAAGCAAAGGCAGCCTGGCTCAAGGCCCCACCGGCCCAAGCGGCCCACTCCCAAGCGGAGTGTCCTGAGATCCCAGCGGAGGGAGCCACGGGCACCAACCCAGCACCCGCTCTGTGCCAGGCTCAGGGCCAGGCACCCACGGGCACCTCCTCCACCCAGAG
This sequence comes from Cheirogaleus major, assembly GCA_963574435.1. Classification (NCBI taxonomy): domain Eukaryota; kingdom Metazoa; phylum Chordata; class Mammalia; order Primates; family Cheirogaleidae; genus Cheirogaleus; species Cheirogaleus major. Next base: position 46,977 of record CAUYPO010001891.1, on the reverse strand, counting down.
CCTGTCAGGGCCCAACGCAGTTTCCACTCTCCACCACCGGATAGAAATCTCATCTCATGCCATGCACCGTCACCCCCCAAACCCCACCAGACTGGCCCCCAACCGGGGCAACACATTGAGAAATGCTGAGGTTTGGGTTTTCCCCACCAGGAAACTAATGATTTTTTTTTAAACTGGCTTATTTAAGTACTATAAATTGTGTGGGTCACCTCCCATCATCTGGTGGCAGCTACACGAGTAATCCATCCCGTGTAGCACAAACGTGGAACGTGGGAGAAATACACTGTTTAAAGCATCTTTTCAAGTTTCCTGCGCAGACATTTTCCGTGCACTCCTTTGTTCTCATTTTTCTTGTAATAGCCAGGAAGGGCCAGCACCACTCCAACAAATCACAGGGAAGTCAGGGGAATCGGGCAAGAAACACGACATCTCTTTAATTTTGCACGCGTGATGTCGGCAACCACTAAGGTCATACCTGCGTGTGGTGACTGACAACTTTTCAGCTTGATTCAAAGCAAACAGCTGCTGGTTGGATTGCCTCACAACTAAAAATTGATGGATGACCCTAAAGATGAATAACTGCCATAAATCACCTCATTCAAACTCTCCAAGAAAAAAATTAAAAAACAATGGTTTTCGTGACATTTGCTGCTCTCCATAATGTGCCGTGATAAATTCGGCCTCCTTACGGATGCACAGTTGTAGTTGCTTAAGTTGAGGCACTTTTGTTTCTGTTTCCCGTTTTCTGTGTCTCCTGGCGCTGGGGCCCCTGGTCAGGTGTGTCGGCGTGAGAGTCTGCTGTGCCGCCAGAGACGCCGGCTCCGGGGTGCCCGTCCGTCACTCCAAACCAGGGAGCTGCCGGCCCTCTCACCACCAGCACACGGCAGCCCCACGTCACAAAGACGGCAGAGGACCCCATGCGTTAATAACGGTTACAATATATTTAGTGTAATGATTTGACCTCGGCCAGCATTATAGGCACCATGATTCATATGAGTTTGATAAACTACTTCCTGTTGGTAGACGTTTCATGTGTTCCTAAAAGGCCAAGAATGTGCCTTTCACTTGCAAGTAAACACAGACCTATAAACCAGGATAAGACTGAGAGGAGATCTTGGTATTTGCCCTTTAAAACACCCAACATCACCACCATTATGAGCACTTCGACAAGTAGATATATAATGATGGGACAGATTATTTTTCCAGATTTCTTTTTTTTACTGTTTTTATCTAACATTCAAAAGCAGGCACTAGCAATTTTTTTCACCATCTTTCTTTGTCCTTTTCTTTTTGTTATGCTGGGTTCTGTTTCTTTAGGGTTAGATTAATATTAGAAGGAAGGCAGCTCCCAAGAAAACCAGTCCAACCCCCGACTTGGGCTAGCACTTTGAAACAGAGAAGAAGTTCCCATTTGCGTTTTCCTCCTACCACTCACTGCCAGCACCCAGGGGCTGCTCGGTGCAATCAACTGTCACACGTACCTGTCCTTGAGGGTGTGCAGTCACCCAGCAAGCAGGAGGAGCTCCGCCTGTGCACCAGGCACCGTGCTAGGCTGATGGCGGGAGGAGAGCAAGACGGCCCTGCCCTCCCAGACTCCAGCATCTACCAGGGACACACACAAGTCAGTGAACAATTTATAAACAGAGACCGGTGTTCTGAAGCATACACTGTGTGCTTCTGCACTAGAAACGGGTGAGCGCCAAAACCTGAGAAGCTTCCAATGCTGGAAAGAAAGAGTTACTTTCTGTTCAGTAGACGCGACCATCCCAAGGAACTTTCTATATTTAAAAAAATCCAAGGAGGCTTGCAGGCTCTGCAGTCCATGCCACACCCTGAGCATCAGAGCCGAGGTAGGCTCTGGGAAGGGCCCGCAGGTCGGGTGACCCGGTGTCACCACGCACAGGGCAGCGCGAGAGGGCAGTGCTTGCTCCTACCCTGCCCAGGTCTGACCGCAGCCAGCCCCTCGCTCACTCTGAGAGCTCCTCCATCCACCGTGTGCACCCACACCCCTGAAACGGAAAGATGAAATAAAATAACATTAACAACAAACAAAATGAGTTGGGGCCACAGGGCCACGACCCACGTAACTAATCCTTCCGTCCCAGGATCAATGCAGCAGAAATGAAGTGAGTCACGCCTCCCCCCTGGTGTCTGCACGAACTCTGGGACCTGTGCCCCAAGAAGAAAGAGCAAATTCACTAGTGAGTCCTGCTCCACCATGTCCTAGGACTAGAGGCAGGGGGACCAGGCGCCGGTCCTCAGAACTCCCCGCTGAGCAAGTGTCAATAACCACGCCACACTGACGCAAAACGGAAAGGACTGATATTAATTAGTCCGACGAGACTGCTTATATTGCATATGCTACTACCTTTAGGCATCCGAAGATAACTGTGCATTCTCCCCAAAGCATCCTGCGCCTGACACGGACGATTTTAGGCTTCATTTGTCTTCCTAAATACAAATGGCTGCAATCTGTAGCACTTAGGAGAGGTTAGCTGGGTTCAAATAAATAGCATCCTCACTGTTTCCCTGATGCTGGTGAGCTCTGGGTACCTCTCCACTTCTCATGTCACCAGGGCCCCACCAGGGTAAAGAGGAGGAGACCCACGTGGAAAGCGGTATTTAGTGCACACTCGTGTGGCCACCTCTGCCCCACCACTCACTCCTTCTAAGCAGTGTTGCCAAGGCTCGGACTGTCCTCGGCCTCACGGGGTGGAACCCACCGAACAGGACACTCAGCATGCTGTCCCTTTAAGGCTGAGACGCTTGTTTCCTCTCAGTAAGAAGAGTAAATCACGCTATAGTAAGTTGAGCTTTGAAAAAAGCACCCATCCATTAAAGTTCACGGATCTGCGTTTTCAGGTTGTCCCTCCCCTGGCTGTGTCTCAAGTTACAGCCTTGTACAACCCAAGTCTAAATAATATTCACCATGATAAATGACACCATAACTCCGATATCCACAATCAATCTTTGCTTTAAAGATACATCCATCTTCAATAATGTTGATGGGGATTCTGTAAAATGGGAAACGTGACTGTCTCCCAGACCTCCTAACGGTGGGGGAGGGAGGCTCTGAGTGATGGCTGTCAGCCCACATCTGGCTGCAAAAATAAATTAGCCTTATGTAGACAAATGAAAGGGCCAGCTCTGCCTAGGAAACAGCCACTCCTGAGCAATAGCTAATTTATAGGACTTCTTTCTGGAAAGTTCCTGGCTGAGGCAACAGTCTCCTTCTCTATCTCTTTAAATGATATCTGATGCTGTAAATAACTTCAGCGTGGTAGGGACTAGACCCAGCACAAAAGGGTAGGGATGAGAGAAACAATAACTTTTCCCACATTCTCACACATGATTAAAATGCAGAACTCTACTCTTCAAGGAATAAAAGAAAACATTTATTTTAGCCAAATGTTTTTATATTTTAACAACATGCTCTTCTCTGGCTGATTCTCTTCTTTTTTCTTTCTTTCTTTTTTTTTCCCCCCTTTTCACTTTTGGGTGGTTTTCTAGTGGTTTCTGAACTCTTCTAAAAAGTAAACAGTCTGGGGCAAAAGTGGCCCTTTCTCAGCCTCCTCAAAAATATCCTTTTTAGCAACTTTTATTCCGGGACCTCGTCACTGTCTTTACGCAGGCAGGACCGGGGTTACAAATTCTGAGCAACAGAGAAAAGGAAGAGACATCTCTAAGGGTTTAGGAGGAGGTTTCAAAAATAGGCTGGAGTAAAACACTTCTTAGGCAGACTCTAAGAAAAATATAAGACCAAACTTCTGCCCGGGGAGGAGTGGGGACCTACTTATTTTGATACTGCTGGTTCTTTATGTCTCTGACCTCGTCTCGCAGAGGAGCGTTCAGGGCTTTAATTCTTACAGCCCTCGAGAAAGTGGGGAGAGGCGGGAAGGTCAGAAGCCTACTTTGGAGGGGAGAGCTGGGACGCTGTGGGGTGTCCCCGCAGAGCCGGCTTGTTTGTTCCCAGCCTCCGAACAGCTGCTGGTTTGGGTCTCAGAACCGCCTCCACTCGCCGCCAGCCGAGGTGGGGAGGGTTAATGCTGCGAAGGTTGAAGGACTTACAGTAATGCTCTGAAGACAGAAACATCACAGGCTTTCCTGGCAAGGGGCTCGCAGAGGGTAGGAGGGACTGCAAAATGAACTCTCTCAGGCTTTGTCAGCCGCCTTTCCCAAGGCCCAGCCTGGCCCCTTTGATAAATGACACATGTCATTCTGTCAGGGGCTGACACTGCAGCTGGGAGGGCTGGTGATGCATGGCTCCAGTGAAAAGGAAATCAACTTTTTGGCACCGAGCGAGCCTGTGCCCTGTATAAGGATTTTGTTTCTCAAAAAGTGAAAGATAGACTTAGGATTTAAAAAAAAAAAAAAAAAGTTGAAAAACAGATTGAACGACAGCTTACACTTAACATAAATTAACTCAGTAATGGCGAAATGTGCTAGCCTGTGATAAATAAAAGCTACATTAGTCAATTATTAATCACACTCTAACTTGTAGCCAGACCCATGACTTAAATCTGGGGCCTGAGCTGCCTTACAAACAGATAAGGCCGTGTCTGATAGATGTCCTCCAGAGGGAAATCAGGAAGGAATCAAAGACTCCGTGGGCTCACCAGTGGGAACCAATGGAAGGTTCTGGAACCACAGAGTGGGGTGAGTGCGAGGAGGAAGAGACCCATTCCTCGCACACACAGAATATCTACTGACTGCATCAGGAAAATTAAACATAACAGCTACATCCAAATACTTTGTGTTTTCCTATCAGGACCTATTTGCTTTGCATATTTAAGCATTTGTGCACTGCAGACGTATGTTTATGTTTGTACATATAAGACTTTGCCTCGAAAATATGTTGCCAGTTTCGTCCCCAGACCTACTGAGCTACATCTTTTAAATCCCATCCCTGCTAAGGGAATTTTCCTGGAGACAGCACTTGTTTCCAAACTAATTGTTTAGCACAGATTATAATTTAAGCTTCACATACTACCAAAAGAACTGACATTTGATATTCACAGAGATAAAAACCAGGGCCAAGTGCAAACCTGCCTCCCAACCAAGTGGTTCTCTTTTGGCTGAGTTCTATGCAACCCAACAACACAACAACAAATCAACGAAGAGAACGTATTCTCGAAAAACGTATGGCTTTCAGGTCTTGCTGTTCTTCGTAATAAAGCACATCAGGTACAACCCACCACCAGGACGTGGTCTTCCACTGGCTGCAGTCTGCCGTGGATGGGGTGGCCTGCAAGGTCCCTACACCTTTCCTCAGGAAGACCTTTCCCCTCCAGGCTGGGCATGCGTGGTCCGGTCAGCCCTCCTAGCCCTAGCACTGCATGCTCATGAGTTTATCCCCACGACAGTGCGGTTCTAATTTCTGGTGTCCAAAAGACCTGCTGAGGTTGTGGGGGACTTCAGACGACGTGCCAAAGTGCACGCTGAGTCTGTGGGCAAGAGTGCCGAGGCCGGGCCAGCTCACAGCCAGGACCAGCGTCATATTTGCACTTGGGCAGAAGCAACCATCAGAAGTCACATCGCCAACACCCCTACGAGCTCCAAGTTCGACTCACCTAGCACCATGTCTTGCCTGCAAACAGGAGATGTTCAAGCAATGCCTGCTGAGTTCTACTCAAAATGTTTTTCCTTAAAAAGCTACAGGCACATTTCCAGGCTACTTCTCCATGATTAAAGGTGAACTTGAGCCCAGGAAGCACTTCCTAGAGCCCCAGCGTCCCGACCACCATGCACATCGCACCCAAGAACTCCCCCATGCGACTCCTGGATCTTATGCACAGTGACATATTTCCATACCCCTTGATGTGAAAATGGCAACAACACCCAGAAGTTGTTGATTTCAGCTTGCTTCCAATTTTAAAGGACAGCCGTTGCTTCATGACAGTGGCTTCCTCCAACTCAGGGTGCCACTAGGCGGGTTAAAGGAATCGTACAGTTGTAGAATAGCAATGCTTTTGGAATTCTCTAGTACGATAAACCCTTTGTTTACAGAGAAGGAAACTGAGGCTTGAGAAAGTGAAGGAAAAAAAAATCATGAAAGAACAAAGACCCAGGCCTCTACCCCCAATCCAGGGTTCCTCCCCGGTATGCCACGCAGCACTCAAGAATCAGTTCAAAGTCAACCTTCCAAATTTAAACGCATACAATTAACACGCAGGCTCCAAATCGAGTCCAAATGTTTAAAATAGCCGATAAAGCCAATGGTTTCCTAGATGACTATAAATAAGAACATGGGGGAGGAATCATACATTAAAACACGGGCTGATGTTTAAACTTCTCCCTTCCTCCAGCTGAAATATAATTTTTCTTTAGTCCATAAAAAATTCAGATAGTGTGCAGAATGTTTATATATTACCAAGGTCTCTCTTTAAAAGGTTTATACTTTTACTTTATGACCTGTCCTTGATTTGACACTTCCGCTCATCAGAAAGGGATTTATAAAATAATCCTGAAGGTGAGGAACAGACATCTGTCAGGGACTAGCTGAGTTTCACGATGCGAAATTTAAGAAGAGAAAGAAATCCTGTTAAGCTCTCTTTAGTCACCAATAGACATCAAAGGTAATAATTAAAGAAGACAGACGTCATAAAACATAAATTTATGTCTCTTTTAATAATGCACAAGCACTGTAGTGTGTAAAACATCTATTAGGTTGAAAGAACATGAAAACGTTCCAATAAGAAAAAAAAATCTATGTTTTGTTTTGGGGTATTTTCCCTTCCTTTAAAAAAAAAAAAAAGTGAGGATCTTTTTATTTCTTTTTTTTTTTTTTTACAAGTTTAAACTGAAGTCTTTCAAAACCTTTGCCATCTGTGGGTACATGAACTATGAATGACCCCGAATGATTTGCACTCTGCTCAGAATCCCTTAGAAAGCACGAGAAAAAGTATCATTAAGAATGACTGATGACTGTCAGTCATGGTTGACCTCATCCGGGCTTTGGTCTCTGCCTCAGTAATAAGCTGTCCTTTATTAGTACCAACACTCCATAAAGGGGGTGTGTTTAGTCACAGGGTAGTGGCCTTCCAGTGCCCATTGCTTCCCTCTGAAAGATTGATTAGCGCTCATTTTTACTGCCTGCCCGGCACATGCGGGCCAGGGCTGCAGAGAGCCAGGCCCGCGAGCCCCACGCTGGAGCAGGGGGTGGGAAAACCATGCCTAGAGAGAGAGATGGGGGTCGGGGCGGGGGAGGGAGGTGGAATTTTTTTTTTTTTAAGGAATCTACCTTTCAAAAAAAGTCCCAACCTCAAAACCATATGTATATTCGATTCCAGGGCCTGGAGAAGAAAGGCCGGGAAAGCCACTGTGTCTGTCGAAATGCAACTGAAGGAGCCGCCTAAATGCTAACTTGTCTTAAAAACAGACGGCGATCCTGGCCTCCAACTCCCTCTCTCCAAAATCAGCAGTGAGGAGCAAAGCAGTGAGGAGACTGTCTGCAGAATTAAGCCTCATAACCAGCCTGACACCCAAATACAAAGATGTAATTATTACCCATTAAAACTGAACATGTGTGAAACTAAAAAAAAAATCTTCCCTATACGAGCCCATAAAAACCCATCTACCGCTTTTGTATTAAACTACTAAATTATTTTTAAGAAGCGATTGCTATAGAAACAGACAAACGAATTTATATATATAAAATTCCCGCGTATCCCTAAATCCCTCGGACCGCCTCCTCTCTCCCGTTGAGATAACTGAGTGCCCTGAATTCCCAAGAGGAAGAACGGAGGAATAAATGTATTATCATCTTCATCATCACCCTCACGCCCATCTTGAGATCTCCAGGTCTGCAGCGCTCGGAAGGGAGCAGGGCGCTGGGCCGCAGGGCCCTCTGAGCAGGTGCTCTATTTCTAGGGCAAATGAAGAGAGAGCCTCCCATGTGGGTCTCCCCCACTCCAAATATGTCCATAAACAAATTTAGCTCACAGGGTGATTAATTTGCAGAAACCCGCTGGGGAAAAGCCAGACTCTCAGTAGTCTAATGCCTTCAGCCAGTTACTCCCAGAAATCCAGCCAAACACCACAACAAGATCCTGCTTTCAGAAAACTGCTGGAGAACCTTGGGATTAGGTTACCATGTGCACAAGTCACCTACTGGATTTGAATCAGTCTCCACAAAAAAATAGGGGCGTGGAGGAGAGTGTCTTCCAGACCTGGGTTTAAACATAGCCTCTCTAGAGCAGTCAACGTCTCCTTCTAAGTAACTCAGAGTAAGCCAGAGGGAAGGAGGGACAGAAAGCACCCTCCCGTGATCTCTGAGGAGCAGGGTGGCCGTCCCCAGCAATGAACCTGAGCCACAGCGGAGAGTCCAGCCGTGGACCCTGCCTCCGCCCCACTCCCCCAGCTTCCCGGGAGCTCAGCACAGACAGGGAAGGAGAAGTCGAGAGGAGGAAAGAGACAAGGATCTTTTGTGAGCATCGCAGTTTCAAGTTAGTCCTCCTTGAGGGCTTTTAGAGACAATAATTTTTCCAGTTAATGAAAACTAGGGGGAAAAGACAAGCTTAAAAACCACCTCCCTGCGCCTACCCTCTGCCTAGGTATGATATTCTTTCCGCTTCCTTTTTCTAAAATAAATTCTTATTACTGATTTTGAATTGACAAATAATGCACGTCCAATACCTGCTGAAAGAAAGTCAGGAAACTTTTCTAACTGCAAAGATAAAATGCTGCAAGGTAGCACGACCCCCCTTCAACACAACCCCACACACTGTGCGGCCACAAAACACAGACCTTTGCCCGCTTTTTCCTTTCGAAACCCCCAATGTGCTGGTTTCATTAATATTATTAGTGTTTCATATGCAGACAATGCACTGAGCACTAATAATCTGAGTTACTTCCTAGCTGACTTAGACTATTTATTAGAATATTTATTTCCCATTACTTTCTGGAGTTATGGCACTTTCCCTCAATTTTAAAATTTAAAAAATATATATAGACACACATACACACACACACATATATATATATATATTATATATATGTATCTTCTCAAAGTTTGGGGCAGTTCAAAGAGATTTACGCACAGCACCGTAATGTTAAGGTATTGTTTATGGTCACATTATTTGCCCGTATTTGGCTCTTCTTGAAGCCAGTACCTTCCCAGGTAACAATAAAGCACAGCAGCGAAAAACAGACATGTTTTACTGTTATTTTCATGTAGCTAAGAACTGAAGCAGGGCAGGCTCTTACGGAGCATTACACAGTTTACTGCATTAATAATAGGATGCCCCACTGCTGCGACACATTCTGTACTTGAAATAAATATTAGTCACAATACTTGCGTTTTAAATCCATATATTTTAAAGCCAGCTGTAACAATGACACCGGCACCAGGGATGACTTGCCAATAAGGCATATTAACCACTTTGAAAAGAGCCTTCACTTCGGTTCAGCGTTCATTGGTATGTCATACCATTTCTTGCTATGAATCTTGCAGCTGGCTTTTAAAAATAGTAAAATGTA
>CAUYPO010001891.1:0-27500 GCA_963574435.1 Cheirogaleus major | reverse complement strand
CGAGCGCAACTTTCTCTCCCCCTCGCTCCTCGCTGTTTGGGGGTCGCGGCGGGTGTTTTTAGTGCGCGGGTCGCAGCTTTCTCATTGTGCGCCAGCGAGGCCGATGCAGGCTGTCCTTTTCCTCCCCGCACTTAGTCTAGGAGGAAGAAAGCAAACAAGACAGAGGAGTGAAGCCCCCGTACATACATGCGCCGGGGGGAGATGTCAGGCGCTGCTCCACCTTCCAAACAGTCACAGATCAAACAGTGTCACCGCTGGAGCGCCACTTTGTGCCCCTCGCTTCCCCCGGGGGCTTTGCCGCCAGGTTCGCCGCTTCTTCCAATGCGAAATCTAATGCAAACACATTTTGATCATGGATTTTTGGCCGGTCTTGATCTTCCAACAGAAAATTTTTTAAAAAATACACAAAAAGCACCCCCCCTTCAAAAAAAAAAAAGCCAACAACAACCTGGAGAATGTGTGCAAAGGGGGCGAAGAGCAGACATTCACTGGGTGGGCGAGATGAGCGTGGACGGTCCCCCCCCAAACTCCTGGGAGAGAGGGAGATGCACTCTCGCTCTCTCCTCTTTTCAGTGAAATATAACACACATTCGGATCGCAGAGCTTTCAGACAGTCTCAACTGATAGACAGACACATCGAGCTGCTTTTCCTGCTTCAGTTTTTACTCCTCCTCCTCTCGCCAACGTCACCCTGACAATTACAAATAGGGCTCACACAAACCATACCTGTCAATCTTTTTAATTGCTTTGTTTTCTTTTTTTTTTTTCCCCCGGAGCTAAACAATATGACACAAAAAAGAAATCTTAATACAGCATAACATAAAAGATTGCACATTGGAGGAAGACATTCAGGGGGTTGTTATTGTAATCCACTGGCTGATACTGGGTAAAACCCATGTGTTCTAAGTTAAGTAGACATTAGTTCCTGCAGATTTTTAAACCTGTTAGTCCCCACACACACTCACTTGTACTCACACACACACGCACCCACGTGGATCCAAACTACCCTTGGATGAAGTATGTCCTACGTTTGAAAAGAAAAAAATACCTGTGTCACTTTTGCAATCTCAGTTTGGGGGTGATATTTGTTTGGGGAGGATCCCTGTGTAGCTTTTATATTTTGGTAATTCGTGGGTAAGTGGAAAACAAGAGATTTTTAAAATTACAACATATATTTTAGATGAAAATTTAAAGACGGACTTGGTTTATCACCAAAAAAAGCGTGGAAATATTTAATTTGGCCCCTCTATGAAAAGTGGATTATTTGGTCAATACACACAATTAGGCAGAAAATTGACACGATGGAACTGCAGATCTTTCTAGCTGGGTTAGAAAATGAGGTCTTCATACATCAGCGCAACGTCTCCAATTCAATTAAGTCCCTCGGCATCCCCTCCTAGAACTTTAAAATGTTTATGTGCTCTGGGAATTTCGCTTTCTAGTTTTCAGTATGTGTGTTCTCTCCCACTGGGATACCTGTAACAGCCTTGCACAGCTACTTAAAACATTCATGGAAAAACACGAAATCTAGGCCAAAATAAATAAAATGGCTTAGTTCGTGCAACTTGCACGGGACAGACCGAGGCCGAGGACAGAAGGCACGGGCAAGCCGTTCGGGGGACGGGGAGCCGCGAGCCTGGGTCGCAGGGTGCACCGGGCGCCCCCCTGCCCGCGGTCGGTTCTCGTGTGGGTGCACAGGCTGCGGGGTCTCCCGCCCGGCCCGGGGGCCCCCGGCCGTGCCCCGCCGCCCCGGCCGCGCTCGGGGTTGATTCGTACCACCTTGCAAGGAAGTGAACGCTTCGCACGGGAAGGGGAGGCGCCTGCGCCGGCCGCCGCGCCGCTCCGGGGACGCCCGGGGCTGCTGCCGGCTCCGGGCCGCGGACGACCGCCCGACGCGCGAGTCCCCTCGCTACCCGCCCCCCCTTCGGAGAAGTCAAATCCGGCTTTTGGAGCCTGAGCCTGGGAGGGTGGGGATATCCGGTGCCTCTCCCGCGCCAGGAGGAAGGGGGAGGGCGGAGAGGATCCTTGGCCAGTCTGCGCCGAGCAGATTCAAACCAAAACAAAAAGATTAAAGGAGCAGCGGCCGGGGCGCCGCGGTCCCCGGCTCGGACACCGGGGTGGCGCGCCCGGGTTTCGCCGGGGCTGTGCCGACGCCGGGCGCGGCGCGCGGCGGGGCTGGGGGCGGGGGGAGCGGGAGCCGGGCGTAGCGGGGGGAGCCGAGGGGAGGGCGCCGGCCGGAGGAGGGGCGGACCCGCCCGCTCCGCCCGCCCGCGCCGAGCCGAGCCGCCCGGGCTGGGCGCGACCCCGGCCAGCGGCGGCGCAGAGAGCGGGCGGAGGCGCGGGCTATGCTGCGGCTGGCGCCGGCTGGGGCCCGGGCCATCGTGGACATGTCGTACGCTCGCCACTTCCTGGACTTCCAGGGCTCCGCCATTCCCCAAGCCATGCAGAAGCTGGTGGTGACCCAGCTGAGTCCCAACTTCCGCGAGGCCGTCACCCTGCGCCGGGACTGCCCGGTGCCGCTCCCCGGGGACGGAGACCTCCTCGTCCGGAACCGGTGAGCCCGGCGCGCCCCCTCGCCCCGACCCCCGGCCCCAGTCCCGGTCCCCGGCCGGCTCAGCGCCGCTCCGGCTGTCCCGGGCCCGCCCGCGTGCCACACTCCGGCGCGCGCTCAGGCGCACAGCCTGACTTTGCGAGATCCCAGGAAGTTGAACCCGCCGCCATCTGGCGAAGGCGAATGTAATGTGACTTGCTAGTGTGAATATCCGATGCCACCGAACGTCCTCATAACTGAGGGTTATTTTAATTTGGGATTCCCCTCCCCTCCTCCAGCCCTCCCTCCTCCCCCTCCCGCTCCCGAAATAAAACCGACGGGACCCAGAAGGGGAGGCTCCCCGCCGGCCCACCCGCGCGCACCCACGATTCCTGCGTTGACATAATCTTTAGGGTGGAGCAGGAACAGCCTGGACACAAGCTGCGACGTTTAGGTAAACGTGCTTTGGAGGAAGGAGGCTGGGGACCCGGCTGGCTTTTCCTGTCCCCTCTAGGTTGGCAGCCGCCTCGAAATGGCGGAGGCTGTCGTTGGGTGTGTTGGTGTGCACCTCGCCGGTGTTGTCTGCCTGTTGTCAGTGCCGTGTGACTGTTGTCTGTCCCCTGAGTGTAAGGACAGGCGCGTGGCGCCGTGCCCCGGGCAGCTGGGCCAGGGCTGGGGTGAGGGCATGGCTGCCTTTGCCTGCAGGTTTTGAAGACATTTGGGTGACACCCGGGTGGTTGCCCGACCTTCCGTCTCTTCCACCCCCACACTCCCCACCTTAACGTGTTTCCACCTCACTAATCTTTAGTAACTGGCGAAGCAACAGGAAGAAAAGGACCTCATTCTGTGCCGCAGCCCAGCCCGCGTGAGGCTCTGCTCCGTGGGTCCCGAGGCTGCCCGACTTGGCAGGCGAGGTGCTCCTCTATGCCCTGTGGCCTGCCGAGTCCCACCGGAACGGTCACAGTGCTGCGTATTTCAGGTTGAATAATATTATCATATTATCGAAGGGAGGCGTAAGTTCTGACTGCAACTAAGTTGTAAATCGTGTGCTAGAAAGTACAGTAAGTCCCTGCAGGGACTGAAGGACAGGACAAAAGGTACCCTTCCTAAGTAGTTTGGTGCAGCATTGAATAGGGTCCATTTTAGAGATCCATATCAGCCTTCCAAACAAGACTTGTAGGATTGAAGAATGTTGATGATCAGGATGTAAACTTTTGGAAACTTGTTGGGAGCAGTGATGGAGTGAACCATGGGTGGGATTGAGTTGGCGAGCTGCAGGGGCTGCCTTAAAGAGGAGTGTGTGTGTATCCTTGAAAATGTTTCATGTGTGTGGACCCGTGGTGTGGAGGGTTGCTTCATTATGTGATGAAATACTAGTGCTGTGGAGAGTAAGCACAAGCCTTGCCCAGTTAGAAAGAGGGGCTAGAGTGTGTGTTCACAGAGAACATATGAAATGCACCAGTGATTCCCTAGAAGTTGAGACCAGATTGAAAAGCTTTCCAAACACTTCAATGGGCAAAAAGTTCTATTCGGGCTTTTTTTTTTCTTTTATCTTGGTGATAAAGTATACTATTGACTGTGAACACTAATATAAACATACACACATACAACTGCGTTAATAAAATTCCTTTTAGAAACTGGGTGTGAAATGGGGAGGAGGCGACAAAAGGGATAGAAAGGGGGAAGTTGTGAAGTTGAAGTACTTCAAGCAACTGCCCCGGGGAACCACTGGCCCTCAGTGGGGACTGCTCCCCGCTGGGCTGAGCCAAGTCTCCTGGGCCTGTCTACTTGCAGGTGTTAACCAACTCCTGGGGTTTCTTTCCCTCCTCAGATTCCTCTCCCTGCCCCTTTCCCCAAGGGCCGCTCTCCCCCAGCAGTGGCTGCGGGCCAGTGTGCCCTGGTGACACCTGCACAGAGTCACCCAGGTTGGTCCCAAGGTGAGAACAATATGGATCCCTGAATTCCGTGGTCAGAGTGAGGGAGCACCAGCACCTATGTCTGCAGCTCATCAGTTTGGGGTGCTTTAAAATCCATGCCTCTTTTGTCCCTCCACATATGTCAAGAATGCCTTTAATATAAATGGTATATCTATAGGAGCAACTTGACCTCTAACTTCTACCTTAAATCTGTAACGGAAAAGAATAGGGCTAGTTTTCTTCTAGTTGGAGGGGGGCAGAATATTGCCCCCCTCCCAGGAAAATCTATCACCAAATGGTAGAAAGACCCTTTATTCTTGCAAACATTGTCAGTGGAAGTGGCATTTTACCGAATTTTTTAAAAAATAGGGGTGTAATAATTCACTGAAGGTTAGTTCATTTTAATCCTAGACTAAATCTCCCCTGAGCAGTGTTAATTGCATCAAATTTTTACTCAAGCACTTCTCATTTTTATCATCATAAAATCTGCTCTAGAATAAATGGATTAAACCTAAATTCACTTGTTTGGAAAGGTGTTTGGTGGTTTTAATTGTGCTCATCTGACTTTTTCTTTCAGTGAACCACTTGCATATTTCATTCCATCTTAACAGAAAATACAAATTCTTCATTCACAGGGAGGGAGGGATGTGCTTGTAAGCTAGACATGGATTTAGGGTAATAAAGTTTACCATTTAGAAAAGGTATGAGAAGGGAAGTATAAAATCACTGTAGAATGTATAATTGATAGTCCTTTATCCAGTTCTCACCTTACTGTTTAGTGGATCGCATCACAAGTTAACATGTTTCCCTCTGTGCTGTGCCCTGGGGGTGGGGGGAGAAAGGGAGAGAGACACCCCCAGGTGAAGTCAGTTTATGCACTATTTTTAGCTTTTTTCGTAAGAAGGTGACATTATTTCGTTTCCAAATATTTCTAACGATTTTCTGCTCAAGTGTAAGATAATGGAGCAAAGAGTTTGTAGGAATGGCGAGGAGAAGGTGGGGGATGGGGAAGGCGTTTTTGATAAACGGTTTGTTGCTCATGGGAGGGGAACAGTATTTCTGCTGAGTCTCCAGCCGAGATTTCTTTTCCCTTTCTTTCTTTCTTTTCTCTCTTCTTTTTTTTTTTCCTCTTTTTTTCTTTTCTTTTTTAAGGAATGTCTGGTTTGGACGACTTTGTTTTGTCTCTCAGCATTGTAAGGCTTTTACTCCGGACTTGAGTCTTCAGCGTTTGGTTTTTGTGCAGAGGAAAGCGTTTCCCTCCCCTCTGCAGGATCGCCCTGTTTCACAAACATGACCGAGGGGGTTAGCGCTGTTTAGTATAAATAAACCGAGTGACTCCAGAAGGGTATATGTTTAGGGAACGTCTGCACCTGTCCCATTCTTTTTCCCGGGGTTCCTGGATTTTAGTCTTTTAAGTGGATCCTCCCGTCGGATTGCTAGAATCTTGCACTTAGGACATGCACACATTTTCCATTAAAGGGGGCACAAGGAGGGTCTCCAAATGCGCCTGCGTCTCCTAGCCTGCCTGTCTGGTCCTTTCGTGGCTCACTATCCCTTCCCGTCCCCGGTTCCCCGACCCTGACCCCCTTCCGTTTGCGCCTGCTGCACTTGAACTTTTTTTCTGGTGGAACTAGAGGTGCGGGCTCCCGACCCTCCTGCAGCGTCTTCTCGAAGCGCAGGTAAGGATGGAGGCTCGTCCTGGGCTGTGGCAGGTCCCCACCAGCGGCTGAGGGGAAGCAGTGTCAAAATGGGAGTCCAAGGAGAAAATAAGGTCCCGCCCGGCACCAGGGGGCTGGGAGACCGGAGAGAGGGCGCGGGGCGCAGAGCCGAGCAGCTGCGGGCTGTTGCCACCAGCCCAAGCCTCCTTCACCGACAATGCAAGCGATCTAGAAGACTACAGGGCATAGTGGAGGCTGGAGGGGGGACTGAGGGCGAGAAATAGGGGAGCTTGTGAGGCCAAGGTCACGGTCAGGCAGCCAGCCGGCCCTGTCTGGCGCCGCTGCGTTCGGGCGCGCGGCGTGCTCGGGACTCAGAACTTGTCCGCCGCGGGACTGAGCTCCGCAGCCAGCGCAGGGGCTAAGGGTGCAGACCGGGCGCGCCTGCTGGGTCCCTCGCCCGGCCCGGGGAGGCCGAGGTCCTGGTCGCAGGCCTGGGCATCGGCCGCTCCACCCTGGTGCCCGGCCGGCGCAGCCCTAGCCCGCTCTGGGAGTTGTGGTCGTTGATCGCCCCTCTCCGTGGCGGCAGTGGGGAGGCCTCAGGACCGCACGGGTGGATCCGACAACAGTGGCCAGGCACTCCCGAGGAAGTCGGGCCCAGAAGCACCCACTTCTGGCGCCTTATAGGCTGGCCAGGGCGCAGCGAAGCCGCCGCAGGGGAGAAGGCGAGCTGGACGAGCTGGACGGGGCGCGCGGGCCCTGCCAGGGCTCTAGCCCTGATGGTGCTAATAACCAGAGTGTTTGGAGTGGATTTTCAGGCAAAGCCCCCTGGCAAACTCAGGCTGCCGATGGCGGGCTGCAGCCACCCTAGCTCCCTGGAGAGCCCCACTCCCCCTCCCAAACTTGGCCTTTGTAACCCCATCCAGTGCGTGTGCGCTCTCCCCAGTGCTACCCTCCAGCTCTTCTCGGGAAGTGGCAGACCACAGCTTGGGGCGGGGAGAGGGAGAGTTGCGTTTTCCTCCTGCGGAGCCCCCCAGGGCGCGCCCCTTCCGAGGTGTGCAGGACGCATAGGAGCTAGTCGCCATCAGGGCGTCCCTCAGAGCCTAAGGCGGTGGCTCCCCGCAGAGGAGCAGCCACTCCAGCTGAAACGCCAGGAGGGACAAGGGGCACAGGAAGGGTTAATCGTGGGCGAAGTAGCTCAGAAAACAGAACTGGTGGTGGGTGGGGCTCGCGGCCCCCCCCCACCTCCCAGCAACCGTACCAGCGGTTCCACCCGGGTGTTTCCCACCCCCAGCCCCGGGGCCCTTTCCTGGAGTTTGCTTTGCAGCCCGGGGCAGGAGCTCCGAGACAGAGACTGCTCCAGCTGGGCGCTGCCCCGGCCGCTTCGTGAAGTCCAGAAGCAGCGAGCTCCCAGGAAGCCGGCCCTTTTAGAAAACACCAGACCTGGAGAATTATGTAAATTTAAAGGAAAGATGGCAGGCCTCCGTTCTCTAAAAATAGAATGTAGGCATCTTGGTATTAAATGCCAAATGAGAAACCAGCAAAAAATCATTTTTCCCTCTTCTCATTGTGTATCGTTTATGGGCATGGCGTCCTGTAGCCTGTCACCGAGGCTGTGTGGTGAGCTGACTTCTGAATGCAGCTGGACAACAGAAAGAAATTGTTTCCCCGCTTTCTTCTACAACATGTAGAGACTTTACTGCAGATACACAGGGAAAAATCATGAGAGAGCATTTATAAGTGCAGGATATTATCCATGTTACAGTGAAAGCATGCCCTCATACAGGGCAGTTTTGGTTTATTAAGTTGAATTAAGAGTGAATTCTTTTTAAATGATCTACTTAACAGCTTTCTTCCTGCCACCAGATACTGCCACCTTTTCATTTCATTGCAGGTGGAAATGGCATGTTTAGGGTCCTCTGTTATGTGGCTAAGCCACCTCCTGACATTCTTAGTAGATGGTTTTTTCCCTGTGTTATCAGGATATTTTTGTTATGAGGTATTCTGAGATGAAGAAAAGCTGAGAAAAATACTGGCCTTCGCAATTAAATTGACTCTGGATACCAAAATGAAAATAATCATCTGGTATTAATCAAGTTGTGTCTCTGCTTCTTGTTGAGGGAAAATATAGAGACGGTTTGCTTTCCTTTTCATCTGAAAAGGACTGTAAAATGTTGAATGTTCCATAAAAATGGCTCTATCCAATTTTTGTTCAATTAATCAAAATGCATATTTTCATACTGGACACAGTTACATCAGAAAGAAAATTTGCTGCGGCCACTTTAACAATGTCTCAAACAACCCTGCAGTAACATGTAGCAACCAGTGACCTTGCACATTACATCAATCTTTAATAATATCATTGTCATTACTATTATTATCTTAAGTGTTAAATTGTTGCCAGAATCAATACAAGTCTACTTCTTTGAATATATTTTATCCCAGCGTTGTTTTTAACATCTTTGTTAAGAGGCCAATTAATTTCCAACTCATAGCTCCAGTGAAGTTTGTATATAATGAGGGCTCCCTGACCATTTTGTGTATCTGTGCTTATTTCTCCTTTTGAAAGAAAGAGGACAGACAGAAATAAATGGCATGTGAAATAAATAACTTGCTGTTTAAAGTGATAAGAAATTATTCCCAAACTGAAGAAAGAATAAAACACGCCAGAACTATGTGCAAATCACTGTTGAACTCATACTTGTTTAGTTTCTTTTTTCATCTGAACAGCAGGACTGATTTTTCTCAAATTCTGTCCGCCACCAGAACTAGAGGGATTTTTCTAAGCAGGGTTTAAAGACCTTCACAACAACAACAACAACAAAATGGTAATATATGTGTTTGTTTTCTTCTAGATTTGTTGGTGTTAACGCATCTGACATCAACTATTCAGCAGGCCGATATGATCGTTCCGTGAAGCCCCCCTTTGACATAGGTTTTGAAGGTGTCGGGGAGGTGGTGGCCCTGGGCCTCTCTGCCAGTGCCAGCTACACAGTTGGCCAGGCTGTGGCGTACATGGCACCTGGCTCTTTTGCTGAGTACACAGTTGTGCCTGCCAACATTGCAACCCCCTTGCCCTCGGTGAAACCCGAGTATCTCACCCTGCTGGTAAGTGGCACCACCGCATACATCAGCCTGAAGGAGCTCGGAGGACTATCTGAAGGGAAAAAAGTTTTGGTGACCGCAGCAGCTGGGGGAACGGGCCAGTTTGCCGTGCAGCTTTCAAAGAAGGCCAAGTGCCACGTAATCGGAACCTGTTCTTCTGACGAAAAGTCTGCTTTTCTGAAATCGATTGGCTGCGACCGTCCCATCAACTATAAAACTGAGCCCGTGGGTGCCGTGCTTAAGCGGGAGTACCCCAGAGGTGTCGATGTGGTCTATGAGTCTGTGGGGGGCGCCATGTTTGACTCGGCTGTAGATGCCTTGGCTACCAAAGGGCGCTTGATAGTCATTGGGTTTATCTCTGGCTACCAAACTCCAACTGGCCTTTCGCCTGTGAAAGCGGGAATGTTGCCAGCCAAGCTGCTGAAGAAATCTGCCAGCGTCCAGGGCTTCTTCCTGAACCATTACATGTCTAAGTACCAAGCAGCCATGGACCACTTGCTCAAGATGTGGGAGACTGGAGACCTGGTTTGCGAGGTGGACCTTGGAGATCTGTCTCCAGAAGGCAGGTTTACTGGCCTGGAGTCTGTATTCCGTGCCGTCAATTACATGTACATGGGGAAAAACACTGGAAAAATTGTGGTTGAGTTACCTCACTCTGTCAACAGTAAGCTGTAAAAACAGAACAATGACATAAATCAAAGGAGAAAGAAAATGGGTACTTTATGCCTCAGAATTACTCAAATCAATTTATTTTTAGTTGGTAAGGGATATAATATTTCTTAAAACAAAAGTAAGATGTTAATGAATAGGTTTCTCCCTCTCTGTTTTTTTCTTTTTCCTCCTCCCTTGAAAAAAAAAAAAATGTGCTAATAAAATCTCCCTCCATGGCTAAGAGGTAAAATGTTTACATTTAATTCTTTAGTCACGGACAGTCTCATTCCAGATTTTATTGTTCCAGGGAACTAAATTAATTCCTGATGCAAGATCTGATCAAATCAGTATGTCTTCCGCTTGATGAGATTTTAAAATCAGTCTTGAAAATAGTTCACAAATTCTTCTTTGCTTTGGGAGGATTTGGTCTTATGCTAATAAGTACTTCCTAAGTGAGCGATGTAGCAAAAGTCAGCCAGCCACGTGTTGTCAGCATCTGTAGCCTCAGGAAACAGCCCCCTTTTCTCTGCAAATCGCTGAGCAGCTATCTGCATAGAAATGTGAAGGAGTCCTCCCCCAAATTTGATTTTGTTGAGTTATTAGAAAAGTGGTTAGGTGAACGCAGACGTATTTTCAAGAAGTATCTGTGATAACTTCATGGCTTTTATCTACGGTCACCTGGTGAGACACGTGAAGGGGAAATTTATCTGCCCTCTTAAGAAGCAAATTCGTACCGAAAACTTACGTAGACGGGAAGTGGGTTTGGGAAAGGGAGACCACGGAGAGCAGGGAGACTCCGTAAGATGAACACATGCAGGGAAGGGCAGTGAGGGTTCACGAAGCCTGGCGTGGGCCACAGAGGGGCAAGCGCCCTCCGAGCTCTCAGTGGGGGATTAGTAACAGCGCGGTGCTCCGGGCGCCTCACGGAGGATGTACCGGATAGCACCGAGCACAATGGGCACCTAAGTGATCTAAAATAATAATACATCTGCTTCTCCTCAGAGGCTTTCAGACGTGGGAGGTGCGGGTTATCTCTGATTGTGGAAACGCAGAACTGTGTTCCCGTTTCACTCCTCCAAACGTTCTGGTGGAATGACTCGCCGACTGTCACCGTCGCCTGAAGTGACACACGCACCTACCGACCACGCATGAAAAGTCTCGAGGCCTGCGCCTCCTCTGGATCGTGCCCACGACTGATCTGCTTGCCTCTGAACCTCCGTGCCCAGGACGGCCACAGCTCTCGTCGTCACGTCGAAATCCCACGGTGCCCTTCTGATGGGAGGTGAAGCCCACCCGATTATTTCTCCAAGTCTTGGGCCTCCGTGTGTGTAACGTGCTCAGTAAATACGAACCCAATTAAAGAGGCTCCGGGAAAAGTTGGGGGCCGTATTTAATTTTTCTTTACTCCCATGTAAGGAGCAGGGAAATCCTACTGCCGAGTAGCTGTTAGTATCTGTTTTACAAGATTTACTCATTTTCGGGTACCTAATGTAGCTGCTAGCATGCATGCACAACAATACAATTTATATGGTAAATGGAACCAAATAATGGCTTCACTGAATGTTATGGCTGCACTGAAGGGAAATGTCACGGTAAATAGCTGCCAAATTATGGATCATGCCGAAGTGTCACAACTGCACTAAAGACAAATAGCACTAGAGGCTATCGCCGCTGTGACGCGTTTGAGTTATGAAGAAGGGTAGCGGCCTGATGTGAGGCTCTTTGTGTCCTCATTATAGCAAAGGGTTACTGGTGCAGGGGACAAGGAAAGCTCGTCCAGTGTGGTGCTTAGTTATTAATCTGTCCCTTTCAGACCTAACAGCTATAGCAAAACGGAAAGAGACTTTGCCTCGCTTTTAGACACACAAACAAACAAAGGGGGAGAAACAGGTTTTATGAATGTGACTGTGCACAGGAAATGACTGGTAATGGAAAAATGTCGTAATAAAATAATCTAATCAAAGAATATTATTAAATTTAACATAGTATATGTCTGAAAGGCTTAGTTGCTTCTTATGCAGATAGATGTGTGAAATCTGAGCAATAATGTACTTTCTCCCTTTGTAAAGACTTAAGGAGTAAGGACATTACCAACTAAATTGCTTCTTCTAAACTGAAGTGAGTCCCGGTTTCTTTCATTTTAATGGGAGGGTAATAAAGATGAAAGACCAACATTTTAACTGATGGATCCCTTAAGCTACAGAATAGAAATTTATTATGTTTTCAGGGAATATACTAAATTCAGCTATGTAAAAATAAAATTCAAACACCCAGGTTTAAAATAAAATATAATCTGAAAACCTCATGTTCTCTCTTTCCCCAAACTAAGAAAGTACAGTGCATGCTGTTTTCATTTATTCTTAGAAAACAAGCATGAAAGATTCCGCCCATTCAGATAATGCCAAAAATATGTTTAAACTTTTTTTTTATTCTTTTGAAAAATGATTTGTAAATTGAGGGTCATAGTTCAGCATCAGTTTCATCTTCTGGGATTATTGTTCATGACGAGCCTCTAATGGGAGGTGAAATTGTGCAACGGGCTCAACACCTTTCTTCGAAACTACATTACATATCACCAAAAGTACATCCATAATTCAGGGCAATTGTCAGTCTTTGTTTTAGAAAAGGGGCCAGGGTGGAACAATCACAGTGGATAAATTATTTCTCAGTTCTCAGTGTGGCCTTTTCTGCACATCGGGCTTAAGGTCACTGGCCGGGCAGGGTGGAAGGGAGCTTGCCTCTTGGGAAACCAAGGAGCCCCACGGATCCCTTACCCTTCAGTTATAACTTCTCAACAGCCAAATGCTCTTCCTTTAAACCTGTTTTGCACATGAATAATATCAACAATGTCATTTGGGGTCCCTTTAGTGATGAATACTTGCCGTTAACTGATTTCAGCATTAAAAAAAAAAAAATCGAGGGAAGAGTTTGCAAAGGCATGGTGGAAGTTTTGCAGGATATGTTCTATAAATTGTTATTATACGATCTCATCTGAATGAAGTTTCTCCAGAGTAGAATAGATCCTCAGTAAGTGGCCATTAGTATTATATTCAGTATTTATCTAATGAAAGTGCAGTGACAAGTAGCTGCTTCTTATTAAAATGAAAATCTTGCATTATGTACTCGAAGAACATTCCAGCTAATAAGGGTGTAATGTCCTCAGCACAACACAGACCTTCTTTTTGTGTTCACCACAAGACGCTGGAAACTTGACAAATGATATCATTTAAGACACATGCCTGCCTCAGGGACCTGTTTTTTGGCTTTCTGTTTCTGGCTTTTATTTGGGTAACATTTGTAATGGCCACCCACTTGTACCTGGACAGTGTTTTAACCCCTTCCCGGGAATTGTCAATTAGCATGGATTTACTGCGGTCAGGGTTCCCTTTAAGACAGTGTGGGATGCTGAATGCTGAAAATATTTTTGTTGATCACTTTACCACATGAACATATGGGGCACATACCATATTTTAGTTTTATATAAAAACACATGAGCAATGTGAAGCTTTTGGAATAAATACAATAAAAAAAGAGCAAGCACTATCAACTTCAGATGGTCACTCCCTAGGTGACACTTGCATTCACAAGTGTTGTGAATGCAACTCAGACGCAAAGTGGCCTGATTTGGTGAATTCATAGTTACTTTTCTCTATATGTTGCACTCTCTTGTCTTATTCAGTACTTTGTTATGTATAGTACTTATTTAAAGACAAAAGATTTATCTATGCAAATTTTATGTGTTTTTTTTAATTAAAATTAGATTTTCTATAACTTAATTTCCCAGTTATGGCCCCAAATTAAATATTTAGGATCACATGTCAGAAGTCAAAATGCAAAACTGGATTATTGATACCGTCGGTATCGTCATTTTAAACTTTGCTATTTTTACTAGACTTTTAGCATCAAGTTATTTCGACTCATAAAAGGAGGAATGTTTGGTATGAGAATCTTACTGCTGTCACCCTGGAGAAACTATGGAACCTTGGCAAAAATAAATAAATATTAATAAATAAAAGTTATACAAAATTCCCAAATAATGTTTTACTAACATGCGTCAGTTCGGTTCTTGATAGTAGACAGTTGATATTCTGAGAAGGTCAAGTAAGGTGGATATTTCAATCACGGATGCTCGAGTCTTCTGATTCTTTCATTAGACCTGAGTCGCTGTCGAGGTGTGGCAGCAAGACTAAAAGGGATCTGTGTCACTAATGTTCGAGCATTGACCGGTGCCCATCGCAGACCCACCCTTCGGCACCAGGTCACCGCATGCCCGGAGACACGGGGTGCTCTGGAAGCACGTGGGTAAGTACCGCGTGGAGTACAGTTTGGGGGATACCAACGCGTTTCACCGGTGCTAAGAAGCAAGGATCCAAAAGTGCAGAAATTCGACCGCGTGCCCCCCTTAAGGAAACGTTTCTCTTGAAGGACACGTCTGACAGTATCTGTCTGCCAACATGGAATTAAATTAATAATTAAAACACACGCTGCTGACAAGGTGGTAGCATTCACCAAGAAAGACAGACTTGTGCTTAGACCTCAGGAAACGTTCCAAAATGTTACTAGCTACTGCTGTGCCTTATCCTCTGTATGTGAAGAGCTGAACAGAGTCTTAGAATGACTCACACGAACACTTTTTGGCCAGTGGAATATGTGGAGATGCGCTCGAGAAATAAAGGGCGTCCCACGTAGAAGAGCACTTTGCCTTGTACCCCGTACCCTGAAGCGTGGCGGTCCCTCCTTGCCCCCTCCCGGGACTGGAAGCAGCCTGCGTCCCTCTCTGGCCCTGGTAAATGAGGAGATCTCCTTGCCCTTTAAATGGTAAAATTTGGGATTTAAGGAATAATCCAGTTCTACCCGCTTTATAAATGAAGAAACTGGGACCCAGAAAGGTTAGGTGCCTCGTTCCCAGAGTCCACTGGACTCAGCGAAGCTGGAACTCGGGCAGATTCCCTGCCCAGTGTGTCTGGCCACCTCTCTTTGATCCTTTTTATCGTCTGCCAAGGTCCTTGAGTAAATGGCCAGTTGAGAGTGTTACAGAACAACAAGTGGCCTTTGTTATTAATATAAATCTTTTTGTGGATGAGACGATGATAAACCCAGTAAAAGTATCACAGCTCTGACCATCAAAGTGTATTCAACTCTTTAATCCAGCACTAATTAGGATTCTGGATCATTTGATTGTGTCACCTAAATATCACAGTCTTTTGAAGGTTAGAAGAAAATAAAGCCCTCAAAGGAATTAATGGCCGAATACCAACAACTTAGTTTTAATGTACAAGGGAGGTCTCATCTCCTACCAATGTATTTGTATGTATCAAATAAAGAAAATCAAATAAAATCACGTGTAGAGTATTCATGCTTTTCTAGAATGATGTCACCTGCTTTTTTTTTTTTTTTTTTGCCTGTAGAAAGCTGATGTTTGACCATCATAGTCTTTGCCTTCAGAACACAATATCTAGAATTTGAATTTGCTGTTCCACTTGAAATGGAATTCTGAATCCTACAAACCCAGCTCCTTGGGGGGAGGATTCATTCGGCAGGGCAAGGAGTGTTTGAAGGTGAAGGGATGCGTGTGGGAAGACATCAGCGGGTCCACGTCTCATCCCCGCACGTGCCAAGAACTGCGTACTCCGGACAAATGACAGATCATAATTAAGGCTCAGAAACAAGCCCTTCAAAACCACATGACATTGAACATTCATGTCTTTCCACATCATTTCTGTCTTCCTTCCCTCGAACTCATGCATAACAAGCGTAAACTTTCAACTTTACATGAACAAATCCTTTCCCAATAGAAACAGCTTCTTTTAACATTGAAAAACCACTTCACAGGAACGGCGACAATGTCAAAGGCAATCACATTTTGTAGTGAACCTCATTTCTCGCCGGGGGACTGGTAGCAATAGTGTTCCCTCTATATGTTGTTGGAATTTACATTTGGAAATTGAATTGTCTCCTTGAGGGTTCTTACTCAAAGTAACTTCTGGAGAATTACTTACATCCAGGTACGTCAGGGCCTATGGAATGAGGGTGAGTTGAAGGAGCCCCCGCATCACCCTGGCTGTAAAAAATGCTCATTCTTTAGCACAGTAAAATTAAAATGCTATCATTATCATTATTGAACATTTGTCATTTCAACTTTTACCTGTGCTTTTTATAACATCTTGCAACTTATTTAAAAATGTGACATATTTGAATACAATGTCACTGTCTTCACCTCTTTACTATTAAGTAGGTGAGGATGAGTGATTCCCATTTTAGAGATGGGAAAATTAAAGCACAGAAAAATCACATGAACAGAGACGGGGGCCCGTGGATAGTTCTCAGACCAAGGCTGTTTTTCACTAGCAAGGGGTGCTCCTCAGACTTCCTGTGTGCACGAGTCACCTGTCCCAATGCTGGTCCTAATGCTGGGGTCTTGGCGTCTGCGTTTCCCAGGTGATGCAGGTGCCGCTGGTCCAGGGGCTCACTTTGAGTAGCAAGGTCCCAGGTGACGCTGCCTTTGAGGAGATTCCCATCGAGCAAAACGCAGCTGCATCAGCCATCTCAGAGCCACCTGCAGGCTACCCAGGTATGCATCGCAAACACAAGAGTTCGACGTAACTATGAAAACGGCTACTTTTTATAATCACATTTCCAACTTCTTTAAAGGAACCAGCCACCCCTTCTGAGACTCAGCTGTGACACCTGCCCGTGTGTCTGATAATGCAGGGGCTCTGAGGGCAGTTGTTTCCCTACAATTCCAAGCAGGGCAGAAGGGAAGCGGGACCTGGAGCTGCTCAGCGCAGAGCGGCCGGCAGGCCGGGCCTCTGCACTCACTGCCTGCTCCAGTCCAGGCACGGCGCAAAGGACCTCCGTCCAGGGGTGTTTCCTCCTGCTTTCTGGTCTAATTCTTTGTCATGCCAGAGCTCTCCTCCCCCTGGCCCGGCAGTCACCAGTGAAACCTCGTCCTTTCACTGGAGCATTAAGCAAAAACCCCAGCAGGCCCGCGCTGGGTCTGCATCGCTCAGCGCCGGCGCGTATCGGCATGATATCTTACGGTTGATATCTCCCAGTGAAAGGGAGAGCGTCCGATTCATGTCACCTTTGGATCAGGTCACTGGGAACAAGCGACGTGGCAACACATGTAGCCTTTACCCAGATTGGCCCATAGAAATTATAGTAATTTAAGAGGCTGTGGCCTTCATAAGGGAAAAGTTATAATCCATACAAATGCTTCTTGATGCACCACCATAGTAATCAGAATAAGAGCTGTCTGCCTAGGACAAATGTAAGAAAACATCTTGATATCAAAAAAGGAAGCTAATTGAGTTGTAGATGAGAATCTAATTTTTTACAAGCAGCCCTGGAAGCGGAGGCAGGGAGCCGGTGTTCAGTTCCCGCTATCAGCCGTTGCCGTGTGGGATTGGGCAAAGCCTTCGGCATCCCTGCCTGCTGTCCGGGAACACACAGCCACATGTCGGTCCTTTCCTGCACTGCCGCCACCCACAGAAGAGGCCGCGGGGCCGCAGGAGGGTCTGGGGAGACAGCTCTGCACAGGGTCTGCAGAGAACAGAACAGTCCACCTACGTGCGCACCAGAGTGGGGCGCAGGTCAGAGGCAGGGACAGGAGGGACTGCCATGGACCGCTGGTGACCTCAGAAAATGTAGGGGGCGACAGGGAGGGTAGCAGGTGGGGTGGGGTGGGTGGAGGTAGACATGCCTCAAAGGTCGCGCTGGGCTGGGGAGAGGAATGAGTACACCTTCTTTGAATGTCAACTCCTCAGGGACTCTGTAGACCCCCGTATGGGATCTGAGAAATTCTGGGGTCTCTGGCTGCCAGGTAAACCTTTGCTGGGACCAGCAAGCCTTAAAAAGATGTGACAGTCATTTCATAAAGGGGTTGGCGGGTGATAGCAGAGGCAGCTTTGTCACTTGCCTGCCCCCAATGAGTTTATTTATTTCACAACATCCCCAGCTGTGTGTGGCAAAGATAGTTACTCTCGCCCGTGGGCTCCATGGGCACTTTGCTCAGATCTTATTTCCAGCACCTTCTACGACATCCTATTATCCATCTGTCTGCATGTCCGTCTCCCTGGAGACGGTGGACTCCCCAGAGGGGAGTCTGGTCCCACTGTCCCCTCGGCTTCCCCAGTGCGTTGCCACCAGGCTGGAGGATAGCACCTGCGGATAAACAGTAAACCAATTTGTGCTTTTCATTTTGATTTTTCAATGGAACCGAGTGCCCCGCCCAGTGCTTCACAAGCGTCTCCGTTTGCAGGATTGCAGGGCAGGCACTGGCCCGCGTAGCTTTCCCCAGTTGCTAAGGAGACTTAAGAGAGCTGGCACATCGCTCTTGTCGATCCCACACCACAGCCTCAGGCAAACCGTGTGACCTCTCTCTGCCTGAGATGGCCCACCTGGAAAATCAGGTGAGCCCTTTTGAGCACCTGGGAACCGTAAAGACAATGGATCGTGCAGGTGTAGGGTGTCCACCTGATGGTGCAACAAATCACTGTTGTATTAGTGTGAACTGTTTTAGTATGCAGTTGGCATCAATCCAGTCTGGACCTAGCACTGCCCAAGATAAATCCCCAAGTGCCGGAATTCTTCAGAAGTCCCAACGGTACCTGACACGTGAGCATTGGGACGTGGAGTCTCCCCGACATGTCACAGAATGTCCTACTGGAACCCAAGAAGGTCCCGGGAAGTGCCTGACACACAGTAGGCACGCTCGGTACATTAGCAGGTGGATGCGTGAGTGGATGGATGAACGAATCTTCGGAATAGTTGAAAGGGCTATGATTTAAGGATAAACTAGAAAAACAAAGATTTTCATCCTTCTAGTAAGAGGTTTGGGGGACTTCGATCATCAGGCCTGGCTCCCACGTGAGAGGACCCTGTTCCAGTTGGGCAAGGGTGTCCTCTGGGGAGAGGTTGTCCGGTGAAAGGATTGAATCCAAATCCCATCTCTTCTGCCACTTGGAGCCAGAACTCTGGGCAAGATTCGTAACCAACAGGAGCCTCAGCTGTTTTCTGCTCCATCTGTCGTCTATGAAGGGGAGTGATACTAATGCTGACCTGCGACGAATCCGACAGAGCGTGGAACGCCCCCCCCTGCCCTGCGCCCTGGAAGGAGCCCAGCACAGACGAGAGTCTCTGGAAACGACGCGGTCCTGCAGGTCTTCCTGAGCATGAGCTGCTCCTCGTCCTGACACCAGGACAACAGGTTACTGCCCTGTGGTTTTGAGAGACTTGAGATCAGGAAAAATGAGAGGAAATACCACCAAGTGAGTAGCAAGTTTCCGAAATTCGTTATCCCGTGATCCTTCTCACCCAAAGGTGAAAGAGGCTTAGTAACTTTTTAAGTGGAATAAAATTAACCTACGACAGGCCCACAGTGGGTTACTGTAAAAATCTAGCAGTTAGGATGTTTTGGGGTGCAAGTATCAGAAAATCAAAGTAAAACTGGCTTAAACAACAGGGGGTTCAGGGAACTAGAAAGTTCCGAGGTAGAGCAGGCTTCAGGCACAGGTTGATAAGGGATCAAGCTCATTTCTCTGGGGTTCTCTCCACCATGCCCTCCTCTGGGTCATTCTCAAGCTGCTTCATCTGACCACTGCCTGCCAGGACAGACTCTGCTTCCACCCCACGGAAACCCCACCTCACCACCCCCCAGTAAAAGGGCTCCGCCTCGGCTGGGCTGGGCCGGGCCAAGAATGGCTGTGGCAAGAGGAGTAGATTTCCCGCTGGGGAAGGGGCCAGGCCCACACCCACCCCAAGAAACCCCTGTTTCTGTTAGGAAAACGGGATGAGGCCGAACAGAGGCGGGGAAGGCAAGCTGCTCCCTGTTCCGTGGGATCAGAGTGTTCCGGAACAGCTATGGCAAGGCAGGGCCTCCGAGGCACACCTGTCCCTTCTGGGGCTGTCGCGAGGTGCTCACCTAGAGCTGACACATTTGAGGTTGAGTCCAGAGAGATCCTTGAGGGCAGGGACAGAGGGAGTCATCTTGGGTCCCCAGCACGGAGGACCATACCTGGCACTCAATAAAGGCTTCGTGAACAGCGGCAGGACAGGCTGGCCCCGGACGCAGCTTCTCTCTGCCCCCTGACCCTGGCTCTCCCATCCCAGCTGCGTCAGCCCAGGGGGGCAGGGACCTGCAGAAGGGGAGGCGTGAAGAGCCTTTGTGGGGTGCCATGGGGTGCCGACCATCCTGACTCAGACTCCTCACTCTTGATATTATTATTGCTCGTATTTCACAGGTAAAGAAACAAAGACACCGAGGCTCAGAGAAGTTTACCGGAAGCACCTGATGCTGCAGTTCCTCCTTTCGCCTGTCTTCTGCAGTTCCTCCTTTCGCCTGTCTTCCCGAGAGCTGCCTCCTCCCCCGCACGCCAGCCACCAAAAGCAGGGCCCAGCCAGGCTTCGCCGCCTCTGTTCTCCAGCGGAGCCTCGTCCTGCGGGCCACATGGCGGTGGAGCTGGGATAGCTCGGGCAGTGGGGGAGAAGAGGGCCCCCCAGCACAGAGAGGGGAGCCCCCCTCTGCGCCCACTCTGAGCCCCCAGAGCGAGCCCACCAGGTGAGGGGCCTCCCGGCTGTCGGCTGCATCCTGCCTAAAACGGAGCCGAGCGGCACACAGGAATGCGCTTGGTGCCGAGCGTGAGAGCCCTCGCCACCGCGTCCCGGCCAGTCGTGCTCACTCTGGACGTGTCTGCTAACGACGGAACATGGAGAGGAAGGTTTAAACAGGAACTTGCAGTTAATCGCTTTCCCGACATAAAGGCTGGCCACAGGAATCAGGCCTGACCCCTCTTCGCTGAGATGATTAATGGCTTGTTTTTAAATCATTTTGGGGGTGACTTGGAACTTTGTTGCTCATGCTGCTGCTTTGAAGACAAGGAGAAGTTTTCCACCCAATGGAATTCACTGTTCCTTGCTTTATTTTGATCATTTCCCCTTGAGTGAAAGAATGCTACTTATCTGTAATCGTGGCTATAGAATTCCAGGCTTCTAGATCTAAGAGGGAACTCCGAGATCATTCGGTCCCCCTCCCTTGTTTTGTAGGGGAGAAACAGAGGCCCAGAGAGGTGCAGCAGCTTGCCCAAGGACACACAGCTCCGCCTCCTGCCCCAGCCTTGGGCTGCTCTCTCCCACTACTCCCCTCCCGCGGAGCACACGACACTTCCAAATGCATTTCTGAAATAATACAAAGTATTCTTTTCCTAGGGCTCTTTATTCTAAAGTAAAAACCTATTCCGTCCATGGCAGAAGTCTGTGATGATGTTTGGCGGAAAATTCTCTTGTTTAAAAGCTTATGACTAGGAAAGGGAAACCGGTGGGCCGGCTTGCTCCCGCCGCGCGAAGCAAGCCGTGTGTTTTGCTGAAATGCTCCCGGGGCTCTTCCGATTCAGGGACACGACCCCCCCCCCCAGGACATGTGAAGAGCTGCACAGCACCCGGCTTTGCTGAGGACGGGACCTTGGCACCGTGTGGCGGCCCCTCCCCCATAGCCGGGAACCAGGGCCAGAGCCACGCCAGGCATCGGTGCCGTCGGCCACAGCACAGATGCTGCTGGTGGCCGTCGTCTTCCCGGGACACGAGATCCTCATTCTCACCAGGGAGGAGGAACCCGTGGCAGCCCCATGAGAATACTGCGAACGCATAAAACCCCAGGCCCAGCTACCCGGCCCAAGGCAAGGACTCGGGGAGAACAGCTGCCCGTGGCTTCGTCTTCGCCGTCCACTCACCTGAGGTCTCCAGGTGTCGGGAGGGAATGGAAACGAACTTCAGCAAACAGACCAAACTGAAGTCGGACCCCACGACCAGCCGGGCAGTGCGGGGCCGCAGCCCCCAGTCCTGCATCTAGGCTGTCCTGGGGTCTCTCTGCCTGGGGGCGTCGGCCCCGGTCGTCATAGTTTCTCGGTCCGAGAAGGACCATGCACGGGGAGGACCTGCAACCGAGCAAGGCCGTGAACAGGGGCTGCCTCCACGCAGAGCTCAAAATCCCCGTTTTCTCCAAAAAGAAACCAGGAGCAGAGAACAGACTAATGCACTCTGCAGCCCCAGACAGGACCCCGGCAAGCTTCCCGGACGGAGTTCAGTGCGGGTTCGATGCAAGGGGCCGGGCCCAGGAGTCTCGTGTGCTCGTCTCGCCCAAGCCGTTAGGAGTCCACATCATCAAGGGCGTCACCCTTCTGCCCGCACGCGGGACGTGGCTGCTGTGTTGTCAGGCCGGGGCCTCCCAGGTGTCTGCCCGTCTCAGCAACACGTGTCCGGACGAGTGACCGCCTAAACCTCCCGGGCCGCAAGGACAGCACACTCCCGAGTGCAAGTCCAGAGGCGCAGGCCAGGGCCCAGGAGCGTCGTGAAGTGTCCAGTGACGATGGAGGAGGGAGTGCTCGATACACACGCATGCTCCTCTAGACGGCGACTTTGCGCGGACGCAGGTGTTTGGGGGCAGGACAGCCCCCCGGCGAGGCGACGCTCCCTTCCAGCTGACAGGCCGCCCCCCGGCGCACGCAGAGCAGGGACGGGCCCATTATACGGGTGAGTGGGGCCAGCACTGGCATCTTGTCACTCTGACTCGCGCTGGGCAGCGAGCTTAATTGCGCCCTGTCCCTCCGAGCTGACTCCCCCAGCGGTCTCATTATCACACACACGTTTATTTCATATTTCCCGGCCCTTCCTGCAGCCCAAAAGCAATGAAGGGAGAGAGGATGTGATGTTAACCAGGAGCATTGTTTGTTCTCCCCGCCCCAGGCCTGAGCCTCAGGGGGCCGGGGAGCAGGGAGTGTACAGGGGTGGGATGTGGCGGGGAGGGCAGGAGGCCTGGCCGGGCAGGAGCCCCTGGTTCTGGGTTCCAGTCTGAACAGACCAGCAGGGGTGGTGGGCACCAGCGGGCACCCAAGGGTGGGAGACAGTGCAGGCGGATCTCCCGGCCGCGCAGCTTCCTGACACCTG
The DNA here is from genome assembly GCA_963574435.1 of Cheirogaleus major. Lineage (NCBI taxonomy): Eukaryota > Metazoa > Chordata > Mammalia > Primates > Cheirogaleidae > Cheirogaleus > Cheirogaleus major. Next base: position 4,704 of record CAUYPO010001891.1, on the reverse strand, counting down.
GGGTGGTCCGACAGGAGCCAAAGCAACTTGGCCTGAGTTTCTGCTCCCTCAGAGCTGGTGGCTGGTGGCGCTTGGACGTGGGAGCTACTTTGCTGCATGAAACAGGCTCTTCCTGCCCCCTCGTCCTTCCCTTCCCTTCTTCATCTACTTTAGAAACAGATTTAAAGCATAAAAAGCTCATTCTCTTCCCAGCCCTGTGCAATTCAGCCACTGAGTTCAAAATCTGTTAAAATGTTTTCCAACCCTAGGATTTCAGATCTTAATTTTATTCTTCTTACATGAAAGAGAAACTATAAGTACATTTTCTGTTTATTGAAAAAAAAAATTATGTGAAAGATAGCACGTTAGATTCTCTTTGCAAACGGGACTATCTGCACTTTTTGGTTGCACAACTCTCCTGGTATATTATTTATTGCAAAGGGAAATTATCATGCTGATAAGAAAATAGTGTCACTTAAAAATTAGGTGGTTCCCAATCAACTGATGACAGTAATTGCTGTAACGTCCTCTTTGATTTAGATATAGTAATATCAATGTAATTGCCACTGGGAAAAAATTATAACGGCTGTTAATGATAACTAACACATAAATGGCAATGAACAGGAACATGTACTTTATATCGAATTCAACCATTGAGCAGCAGTAAGAAACCCAGTGGTTTTCAACAACCTGGCACAAATCCCTCAAGGAAACTAAGCCCCCCGTTCCGCCCATGTAAATGAAGGGGTGGATGCTTGCGTGGGGGCAGTGCAGGGACGTCCTCAGCCTCCCCTGGGCTCCATGGCGGAGGCTCCTCCACCTTGCCGAGAGACGGGGGTGGGGGGGCAGCCCCAGAGCAGCAATGGCCCAGAACCGCCGACCTGCTTCCCCCGCGGAGCTGGGCACGGCGCCACGGGCATCCACTTGGAGATTGTTCCATGTGACTCGGTTCATGCCCTGGACTCTCATTCACTGGGCATCTACTGCGTGCCAGTCGCTGTACCAAAGCGAGAATGAAAAGTCTACAAATGTGGCCTCTGTCCCAGAGGAACAAGTGCTGACATGGTTTCCCTGCTGTCTGCACCTGTCCTGGGCAGCCCAAGGCCAGCCCACCCAGCCCCGGGTGATGCATGAATGGAGTTCTTTGCGGAGCAGGTGGGTGCGCAGGACAAGCGGCTCTGGGTGTCCAGTGTGGCTGTGCCCCGGCAGGTTCCGGGCATGTGTCGTGTCCTGCGTGAGCCACAGGCATGTCCACTGATGGGGATGGGACTTCCATGGAGAAGAGGCATTATCTTGGCCCTTAAAATGATGGCCTTTAGGTGAATCCCTGACCTGTTTAGCTTTTTAACATCAACTATCACCCAATGCAGAGGGAGCCCTGAGGAAAGGAGACAGTGTCGTGAATGAGGGAGCAAAGGGGGCTCCCTGGGCCCAGGTCGGATCAGGGGGCCAGGTGCCAGTCTAGACTGACCTGTTCCTTGGACGTGGGTCAGTCACTTAGCCTGGACGACGGTAAGAGGCAGGCCATCTGCACAACTTGTCACTGGAATGCGCCCTGGGTCGCACTTCTCCATGGAGGTTCTGGGCGTCCTCATGAAGACCCCACTCAGAGAGATTCTAATTCTGCAGAATCTGCGGAGCTGGGAGAGAGCCTGACTATGTGCATATCTATGAGGTGCCATGGGACATTCCAACAGTAACAACAACAACAACGGTGGCTGCAATTCCCTTGGTGCTGGGGCAAGGCGCTAGGCTGGCTCTGTGCTTTACTCGTGTCTCATTTTACTCTCAACACAAATATTTATGGTTGCAAACATTTGTCCCATTTTACAGCAAGAAGTAGGTAGGCACAGAGAGGCTGAGTAACTTGCCCAAAGTCACACGGTAAGTGGCAAAGTCAAGTGTGGGGCTAGGTGGTTGATCTCAGGTCCCTCACTCCTGCCCCATATGACGTGTGTATATGGTTCCAGTGGGAGTTTACGTTTGAGAACCATTGGCCTAGACGACCTCCAGGGTCCCGTCCAACTCAGTAGCCTATGATAATGTGAAGCTTGATGGGGGGAAAAAAAAGGCACGGAACTTTCCAGAGCATGGAATGGCACCAAGACTCTACCTGGGTCGCAGCGTCTAGCAGCCCAGCACAGCAAGAGGCCACCTGGATGCTCATGGAAAGCAGGCAGGTGTGACTTCTGTTCCTGATCGTATAGGTACTGGTACTAAGTCTCTCCCATTGGAAACAATTAAAAAGGTTAAATAAAACTTTGTAAAAACGTAAGATCATTAAGAACTGACAAAATGGTTGAAAGAAAGAGGAAAGAAAGAAAGAAGGAAAGAAAGAAAAGAAAGAATACTAGGCAAAAAATCCCAGAAGAAATGGAAACATAGATACAGAGGCAGAGCACCGAGGCCACTCTACTGGGAAATTGCCAAGAATGGGGCCCTTGAGCTTCAGTTTCCACAGCTTTGCAGGGGCGTGGGTCATAAGATAAAGGCCGAGGCCACCTGCAGTGAGCAGCCATGGTACTAAGCATGGAGAGGAAAAAGAAAAAAAGTCCCTGATAATTGTAACCACAAGCCAACCTTTGTCTGAGTTTGTAGTGCAAATTCACATGATCTGGTTAGTTCAAAACACCTCAAACCCAGGAATTCAGTACAAAGTGGGCCCAACTAATAGTCCACCCAAAGCACCTGGCAGAAGCAAACAAACTCTCTCTGAAGGAATGCATCTACATCTTAAACATCAAGTATTAAAATAATTCCCATAAGGAAAATGAGCAGGACATATTTAGAAATATTTAAGAAATAACATGCCATGAGCCAGAACCAAGAGAAGGAAAAGAATGTAGAGACAGACATGCAAAGACTTTAGGAATTAGCAGGTACACACTATAAAATAACAATGCTTACTGCAAATGAATTTTAAGAAAAAAAAACATTAAAATGACTTTGAATATTTGAAAAGAAGTGAAGGTTATTTTAGGGAGTAAAAAATAACTGAAATTAGCAATTCAATTTATAATTTTAACTGCTGATTTGATGTGGCTGAAGAGAGAATTCATAAACTGGAGTATAGACGAGAGGAAATTGTCTAAAAATGTACCACAGATGGTCAAAGAGGTAGGAAAGAAGATATGGAATAAAAGTTAAAAAGACGAGGATAGAGTGAGAAAGTCTTCAATCAGAGTTTCATTAAGAAGAGACAAGAAGGAATGTGAAAGAGGCAACATTTGAATAAATAACGGCTAAGTGTTTTTCAGAATTGATGAAAGGCATAAATTCAAGGCTTTAGGAAGGCCAATGAGTCCCAAGAAGGATAGATACGAAGAAATTCACATCCAGACACATAATAGTGAAAGCAAGAATATCAAAGAAATGAGGAGGAAAGAAGACTATCAGTAAAGTAGTGACAGACCTAAAGCTGAATTCTCAATGGGAACCATGGAAGTGTGCATAAAAGGAATGATATAGTCAATGTGTTGAAATACTATGTCATAATGGAGGATTCTATGCCAAGAATATCTTTCAAGAATGAAGAGAGGCCGGGCACAGTGGTTCACACCCAGCACTTTGGGAGGCTGGGGTGGGAGGATCGCTTGAGGCCAGGAGTGTAAGACCAGTTTGAGCAACATAGCAAGACCCCATCTCTATGAGAAATTATCTGGGTTTGGTGGCATGCACCTATAGTCTCAGGTACTCAAGAGGCTGAGGCAGGAGGATGGCTTGAGCCCAGGAGTTTGAGGCTGCAGTGAGTTATGGTCGTGCCACTGCACTCCAGCCAGGGCCACAGAGCAAGAGCCCATCTTAAAAAAAAAAAATGAGGAAAAAATAAACATATTTTCAGACAAACAAAAACTGAGCAAGTTTACACAAACAGTTTGCAAGTTGTCAAGAAACTGTACTTTAAGAGAAGGAAAGTCATCCCACGTGGAAGTTTGAGATGTGAGAAAGAATGAAGAGTGAAGAAAATCGGAAACATTTTGGTAAATCTAAATGAATAATGAGGATATTAAACCACAATAATGTAAGATTAAAATATATATATCTCAATATCTCTAGTAAGAGCCAGACATCAGAGTCATAACCAAGTGGATTTAAAATGTTCTGAAGTCCTTGTCTGATCTAGGTAGAGGTTAAAGGTACTCTTCATCTTTAGACTTGGTAATAAGTCGGTACATGTTGCAATTTCTAGGTTTTCACTAAAAGAATTAGTAGAAGGGAAAAAAGAAAATGAGGCAAAAAACCCCCAAAAAACCCCACCTCTATTGGAAAGTAGGTAAGAAGGATGAGAAAGAGGAAGACCCAAATGGGGCTTAGGGCAGGGTATGGGGCAGGCAGGGAGGAAAGCCCAGGGCAAAATGTTAGATATAAATTAAATATATCCCTAATTATATTAAATTTAAATATGCTAATTGCTTCACTTAAGAAAACAAAACTTATCCAACTGTTTAAAAAATGAATTATAGGCCGGGCGCAGTAGCTCATGCCTGTAATCCTAGCACTCTGGGAAGCCAAGGCGGGAGGATCGCTCAGGTCAGGAGTTCTAAACCAGCCTGAGCAAGATCGAGACCCCGTCTCTACTAAATATAGAAAGAAATTAATTGGCCAACTAAAAATATATAGAAAAAATTAGCCGGGCATGGTGGCACATGCCTGTAGTCCCAGCTACTCGGGAGGCTGAGGCAGGAGGATCGCTTGAGCCCAGGAGTTTGAGGTTGCTGTGAGCTA